>CALSBV010010127.1:354691-382547 GCA_943590825.1 Bovichtus diacanthus
GCTGGTCTTACAGGTCATCAAGGCTCCGTGCAGCTGGTCTTACAGGTCATCAAGGCTCCGTGCAGCTATGTTTAACTTATGAGCCCCTGAATGAACTTCACCTGCATGTTTCAATAGTATTTTACCTTGCTGACTTACTGTCGAAAATATTAATAAAAGTAAGCGATTTTCTTCGTCACTTTCTTGAGTTGTCTTTATCATAATGTATTATCTACAGTTATTGTATCTAGTCAAGGGCAAGTTTTTCTTATTTCAACCCTCTGCTCCCCTCATCCCATTTTATGAGACGTGAAGAGCTACTTGTTAGCAAGTGCCGACGGCAAGTAAAGGAGGGCATGTGAAACTGTTACTTTAACACTATCGCAGAACTTTAAAGTCCTCAGGGGCAGAACTGGAACCACAACTGTTAAGAAGATCAACAGTCAGACATCTAATCCTGTTTTCCTCCTCTGAGTCATTTCCTTTCCGCTGTGCATCCCTGAATCTCTTCCTCTTAACTTACACATTTTGAAACAGAATTATAAGGTTTAGGAACTTTATTTTTTAGGGTAAAACCATATATAATATGTAGCTATTGTTGGGATCCTCACAGTATGGAGATTGAGCTAGTGGACTCAATTTCCCATGATCCTTTGTTTCTAGACCCTCCCTCACTTCCTGCAACCTGACGTCACCTTTTTGCACGTAGGTGTGAAAACTCGGATGATAAAACCAAAACAGATCCATGTGTTCGCTCTCTTTCCTCCACGGACCTCCTCCGTGCCATGCAGTTCTCCACCGTATTGCGGTCGCGCCTGCGTGCAGCATCGGATGGTTCTCTGATGACTTTCTCCTTTAATGGCAGAGGACGTGAGCGGCCTTCCAAAGTAAATAAGTTTAGACGCAGTGGTTCTCCGCAGCCGGCTAGCAAATGAACCATTAGCACTTCCTGTTTGCAATGTAACCATGGATGCACAGACAACTGGATTACTTTGTAAATGTCCCGCTGTGCGACATAATAAAGGTTTTCTGATTTGATACCAAAGAAACCATTTGCTTGGATCATGCTTTTCCCACTTTTTATTTGTTTCTAAGATTTACTTTACGTAATGTCATATTTTTCGTCCATCGGGAGCAGTTGATCGGGCAATGATTTCTCGCTCCCTCCAGTACACTGCACGACAAATGACGCCCGACGAAGCTGAAATTCGTTATGACTCTAAAAAGAGTCGTGTGGCTTATCAAAAAAATCTGAAATGTGTTCAAATCGTACAATGTATGCCCAGCTTAAGGGATTCAAAAGCAATTGAAAAGCAATTAGATGACCAAAACATAGTTTGAAGTTGAAATTATTCGCAGATATGTGCCACTCTTTAGTATCATAAGATTGTTGTATTCGCACAAATAAACTCCAACGAGACAGACAGATAGTAACACATATCAGTGGAAACAAAAGTGCTATTAACGGTTATTTAATATATATATATATATTAGTTATTTTATTATAATAAACCATCAAAGGAAAGTAAAGACTCAAACCTGACTTCATGGCTACCACAGCTCTACCTACAAGCACACACACACACACACACACACACACACACACACACACACACACACACACACACACGCAGAAATACACTTCCAGAAGATATTTCATTCTTTTCCACTGATTCCATTACGCTGTCAGCTCAGCAAATTATGATGTCTGCAGCTTCATCCAAAATGTTCAGCTGTCACACTGACTTTTTTTCCATTTTTTTAGAAGCATTTATAAAAGCAGACAGTGTTGCACTTTTGTCAAGCCTCCACCTTGTCGAATATTTGTTAAAACATCAGAAAAAAAATACATCATTTTGTTTTAACACACACATTAAAAGACTGAAACAGGCGCCAAAAATAAAACAGTCACTAAAAACAAAGATGAGAGCTCATTTTCACACATCATCACACACATGCACACTGAATGTGAGTTCATTATGTCTGTCTATAATTAGCAGTGGGTTGGAGAGGAAGCCGTCTTGTCTGTCATATTATCTATGACTGAGCACCTGACAGTCACTATGATTTATCAGATGGATATTACATTTCCATAATCCCACTCTGGCTTTCTGTCTGTCTCTCTCTCTCTCTCTCTCCCTCTCCCTCTCTACATCTTTCTCTTACTGTGATAAGTCGTATTCATTGTGTCCATGGAGGTGAATCCTCACCGCTGGGGGGTCAGAGGTCAGCCCGCTGCTGGTGGAGTTCAGTGTCTCTCTAAAGCGCACATTAACGGGGTGGATGCTTGAGAACACAGAGGTTACTGTAGCGTGAGACTTGTCTGATTCAGTTTCTAACTTTGAGAATGCACACACCATGCTCCTCGGCGCAGGAAGTGAGGCTGCTGCTTTTTCTGGAGGCAATGGGAATTATAAATATATATTGTATTATTGAATAGTTTTTTTACAATGGAATATTTTGGGTGTAGTGTAGGCCTACATTTATGAGTCAAGAGGGTTTGATGTTTGATTTACTTATTAAAAAATGTGTATGATAGTCACCAATCATATTTGTCTTTGCTGATTGCGATGACAGAGGGATGTAATTACAAGCATGTAGTGAATTGTCTAAATGAATATATTGCTTTGTACTAAAAAATGGATTCTTGTTAAAAAAAAATTTTTATCAAGGATAATGATAATGTTGTTTCGGTATCTATAGTGATCTGTACAGTAGATCACATGACTGACAAATGGACTGAAAGCATTTAATTTTCACCTCTAAACCTGTGCAACTTTCTTGAAAAAGACATACACATTTCTATAAGAAATATCAACTCTGGCACAGTGCTGCTGCAGAGTGCTTTGTTCGGCAAGATGGCCACTTTATTATCTCTCAATAACTGTCAATTAAACAACGAAGCCACAAAGAGAGCGAGGAGGTGTTGTGGCTCCCGAATACCAATTACAACACGCATCCCATGTCTAATTACTTATGAACTGACAGTGGTCTTGAAAGGGGAACATTTAGTTCAGCTTTTGGAGACGGAGATATCGGCCGTAGAGATGTCCGCCTTCTCTCCAATATAATGGAACTAGATGGCGCTCGGCTCGTGGTGCTCAAAAAAAAAAAAAAAAGACAAAAAAAAACTCGGCTGAGCTGTGACGTTTGCTGGCTCAGGAATGCAGACTTTCTTCTGCGCGGCGATACGGTTGGCCTGTGTAATTTGGTAGAAAGGAAATTGTAAAGGACACCTTTACGGCCGATATCTCCAACACTTTGCTAAATAGCACCAAAGATAAGAGGAAGAATATGTATATTTGATTGGGGGTGTGAACCGTCCCTTTTAAGATCCGTAAAAGGTAAAAGACATCTGATAATAAGATAAATTCACCGGGTGAGTCAGAGAAAAACACTCTTTATAAACATGGTTGGGATTTTTCCCATGCATGCGTCAGAAGACGAGGTGTGCTGCAGCTTACAGAAGCGTCGCCTTAGTTCAGGTTTAAATAATGCAAGCAGACTATCCAGGGGCAAAACATCGTATTGACCCGGGTTCCATCCCCAGTCACAGCACCTCTGGCTTGATCGAGCTTTCTGACAAACAGTGTAGGTATATTGATGGGAAGCCAGTGAGGGGTCATGCAGGGCTGGACCTGAGGGGGATAATGTGAACCTCTGCATGTGTTGTGCCCTCCCAGGGAGGCTGCACACGCCTGATCTCAACCTCTCAAGGCCAACGGAGGGAATAACCCACAACAAGAGCATAGAATTAATTAGCCAAACCAAAGCGGCCAATTCATTTTGTGAAACTATCTAGACCTGTGATTATTTAACAGCTTTCCAAACAAAACCCAAACCTGAAACTCCCCCCCCCGTCAGCACTTTGAGATCCTGTCCATGAAAATCACAACGTGCTTGACTTTGTGCCGAGTATACGGACGCAGCTTTCACGTTGGTTATACAACGACTCTAAGCAACAAACCTGATCGAGCCAAAAAAGATAGGACTGACACTGAACCCGGTTGCGATTAAAAAATTTTATTTACACTGTAAATAAAAAAAAATATATAAGTTACAGTTCAGGTTTTACCACATAAAGCAACAGTGAGAAGAATCCAGGGTAGTTTAAAGGAATTATTAGAACCGACAGTCGTGAAACAGGAAATGATTGAACAGCAGGTTTTTGTTACCAAGCAATTATTTGGTATGCATGCAGAGAATACAATAATGAGAAATATATAGATACAGAAATGGCTCCATTTTAGCCCATTAGGCTACTTCTGTAGAAACTTAATTTGTTTAACTTCTTGCAAAATGAGTCGGGCTTGTTAGATCGGGAGTATTTGTTAGGAAGTGGCTCCCTTTCCCAGAGATTCAGAGGCTCATCTCTCACTCGCTCACTCTCTGGCCCATAATAATCTTTCCAGCCCTCAGGGCAGAGCCAACCTTTAGGCTTTGAGAGACATGGTGCATGCTGATGTGGGTGGCACAAAACTGTGTGAGAATGTGTGTGTAAGGTCTGAGCATGCCTGTGTGGGAACGTGCGTGCACATACTTAAAGAGCACAAATGATTGTATGTGAGTATGTGTGCATTCTTTTACTTTAATAGTTTGGAGAGTTTACTTGACAGATATATATATATATATATATAATGCTTTTGTAACGTAAATTACTTGATGGCTTATTTTTAAGACTAGAAAACATTGTTGTAAAGCTCTTGGACTGCTCCGTCTGCTCTCTCCACCAACATACATCACCCAAAGCTGTGAGGAGAACACCTGTTCACTTGGGTCTTTCGAAAGGCATTCTGGCGAATTAAGGAAATCACTAAAAAAAAAGTAGAATGAGATGAAGCACATTTAGGGATATTCAATTTCCCCAAAGACCATGTCTGCGAGTGTGTGCAGGAAATGGAGTTTGCATAATTACGATAGAAAAAAGGTTACTGTATTCTGTGACGGAATCAGATTACCGATACATTCAGTAAAAATAGGGATTATTAGCAGAATAATAAAAAATGATGTACTACCATGCACATGCGCACACATTAGAACACTTCACAACATCAGTACAGTGCAAGTTACTGCAAAGCAGAAGGTCTGCGGTCTTTTTGCCAAGAGGCATCCAAGCGTGTAAAGACAGTTCATAGGAAATAAGTGAACCGCTTCAAATTTCTGGTCCAGCAAACACAATACCGGACAAACCAGGAAATATGCACGTAGGTTAGTTTAATGTCATTTATATGGTCACTGCTGATTCTCCAAGTTAAAATCCGGCAACACCAATGTGTGATTCGAGTCTTTGGATGTTGACAGCATTTTTCATAGCTGGAAGGTAGAATTTAGTCTTCTGCTGCACATACATAATAATCAGTAATTGCATCGGAATACATTTTTAAAGTAACCATCCAAACTAAGCGTATGTTTGCAGTACATAATATTCTGCTCGTGTAGAGAACAAACATCCATTTGTTCCTAGTAATCTCACAAGCAGAGCTATTTGGAAACCTACCTCTATGGCAGAAGCAAACGGACTAATCAGTCACTCTTATAGATTTCACATCCAAGAGCTCATATATCGACCAGTTGTGAAAGCTTTAATTTGGCCGTTTGCACTTTGAGATGACAAAACGACACTCGCTCCTGTTAGCTTCCACCATTACAGATAGTGATATATAATGCACATCTCTCCTAGGTCTCAAACTTAAGGGGTAATAACGCTCACATTTAATGATTCATATAATTACTTATATGGCTACGGACAGCCAAATCAATAATTGTGAACATGGACAATTCTTGCCTGAAGCAAGAGGCATCAAAGACAAGAATGTAATATCTGATGTCATCAAAAGAAGCCCGGAGCTGCTGCAAAAATAATGAACTGGAAGCTAATGTTGTGACAAGTGTGATTTAACTGAGGCATCAGCACATATTCTGTCTTGTTACCCTTAGCATTAAGAAGTAAAATAAAAACTCTTGGGGGGGGGGGGTTGGGTAAACATTTGCATATGTCTTGTGTTGGAAAAACAAAATGCAAATAAATATATTTGTCAGAAAGGAAAAAATAATGTTATGAAGAGAAACTAATGAATGAATTGCCCTCCCCCTGTGGCAGACAGAAGACTGGAGTTAATGATAAAAGCAGCGAGGGTACAAGATCATGACTCCGCGTGTGTGCATTTGCATGCTTGTGCGTGAGGGTATTGTGTGAGTGGCTGACACACAGATGCTATACATCAGGTCTTTTTTACCACAAGGGCCCATGTTCAAAAGGGCCTAGCAGGTTAAATATCATTAGAACCACTCTGAATCCAATGGAGGGAAGCTTTCAGAGTAATGGACACCTCTCTCACACACACACACACACACTCACAAACACACACACACACACACACACACACACATCACGTCAGGCGTGCCAGAGAGGGTACAAAATGTTCATCCATTTAACCCTGACTGGGCAAGAAGAGTGTTTGTGTGTGTTGGGGATGGGTCTGTTAATGGAAGCGTAAAGGACATATACATTACTATTGAGAAGGACAGGGGCTACTGAACACTTCATAAATATAAAAGGAGAAAAAACATATGCTGCGAACCATGAATACTGAGAAGAGACATAAAATAAAGTGTGTGTGTGTGTGTTGCGGGAGAAAAGGCTTATGTAGAAGCACATAAATCCAGAACCATTCAGAGCTGGGGTCACGGCTATAAAATGCCAGGGACCAAACTATAGCCAGGGACACTCGTTAGGACCTTGGCTGACATTACAGTGGATGGGTCCAAAAGCATGATGGGATTTATTGAGGCACCTTAATATTTCAGATGGGTACTGAGCATACTCTTTTATACTCAGAGGAGAGAAAAACAGAACCTTGAGGAGCAGGATTAATGCTTTATATCTGGAAATCAAAGAATGTGTGAAAGCGTGAAAGTTCATTCTTGTCATTTAGAAGGAGTTTGACACAAATTATTTTAGCTTGACAAAAACATAACTTCACTGCGGTCTACCTTTTTGTTTGCTGACTTATCATGACCTTGGACCATTGAAGCAAAGACCGAGTGACGTTTGAAAACTTCAGAAAAAGCAAGTGCGATGACTTTGAGTGGATGTTTTCTTTGGTCCAAAAACTTGGTAGTTCAGGTAAAGTAGGTAACCGTCAAGGCTAACTAATCTCTTTGTCTCATCTCTCTCACAGGAAACAACAACAAAGAGTGGCTAAACCCCTGTAAAGTCTGTCTGTCTTGCTCTTATGTAGGAGAGGTGCTGGGGCCTTTTGTGTGTCTGTGCCCAGGGGCCCACTGTCTCATTATCTGCCCATGGGTACAATGCAGAAAAAGTAGAAAGAAGCTTTTGTGACTGACAAGCGCTAGCATGTTCCTATCTTTCTTGCGTGTTGCGCCAGCTAAAGTAGTTCATCCACTAGCCCTGAGAGCAGTCCCTATGTCCCCGAGCTTCGAGCACCATCTATTTCACAAAGTGACTTGGGAATTTCCTGGTGTGACCGGGCCTCAGAGACCAAAGTGTCCCTTGCTTAGTTAACATGCACTCGGCAAGTCGGTGTCTGTATTGCCCAAAAAATAGTCTTTCAGGGAAAGAAACAGTCACAAAGGATTTTTTTTTCGTTTCAACCAGTCAAGTAAAATTGATTTGATTTATATAGCACATATCACAAATTTGCCTGAGGTGGCTTTACAATCCATACAGCATAAGATTACCCTCTTTCCCTTTTCAACCCTTGATTCGGATAAGAAAAAAGTGGTAAGTCTTCTCTTGTAAAATGATCCAGTTTATTGCTGTTGATTTCATTGGTTGGAGTCTCTTAGTTAGACTTAACCTCAAGAATTTTAGCTTATCTTAATAGTTCTGAATTATGGCTCGTATGTGGAGAAGGCAGCGCCTGAAAATGAAGGTATACTAAAGTAAGTGGGCTACACCTGTTATTTCTTAATGTGTATGTTACATATTATTAGGTTATGCTGCTGAAATCTAATGCTACAGGTGTGTTTCTGCCTTCACAGTCAAACCTTTAGTTGAGAGCTATAATAATCTTGTATTAGGTGAAATCTTCAATTTGGACACACGTGAACACAGATTATTCCAACAAACTGAGAACAACAAAGAAGACGAGAATAGTTATTTGTCTTTGTGCGACTAAAGTTGTCATTTGTGTCTTAATGTGAAAACATGTCTGGCCTTTTCTCCTAACATACAACCTGTGTTTAAGGTTGACTCTTTTTATGTCCAGACCTATGAGCACAGACAGTTCCTGACAAGTTAACAGCAGCGCCTGACAAGGCATCAACCTGTAAACTGTGATTTGAGCAATCATTTCCTAATCCTCTCTTTTTGTTTTCTCGGCTCCCTCTGTCGGTCTTTCTTCCTCACTTTGCTTTGCTCCCGTCTCTCCTCATAGTTTTGTTCTCCCTCTCTAGTTGCCCCTTGACTGCTTTCCTCCTCATATTCATGCAAACCGTGTGCACACGCAAACACCTGCTAATGCCCACGCACACACGCGCGCGCGCACCTCTCAGTCTCGTTTCCGGCAGGCTCTTTTCTGACTGACAGAGTATTAGGGGAGTTTTGTGATGGAAAGTAGGGAGGGTGGAAAAGAAAAAAGGAGGGAGGAGACAGGGTCACCTTGGGAGAGCCGGTTATTGACTGGAAAAGGGAATGAAAGGAGGATGAAGAAAGGAAAGTAGTTCACTCTTTTTGTTGCTTTCGAGGTCATTCAAGTTCAAACAGCAGGAAACTGGT
Source organism: Bovichtus diacanthus (assembly GCA_943590825.1). Classification (NCBI taxonomy): domain Eukaryota; kingdom Metazoa; phylum Chordata; class Actinopteri; order Perciformes; family Bovichtidae; genus Bovichtus; species Bovichtus diacanthus. The sequence continues at coordinate 363,411 of CALSBV010010127.1, forward strand.
TATACATCTGTTGCTTCTACTGCTATTACTGTCACTTGTACAGCTGCTAGTATCATTACACCCACTTTGAACATCATCATCCGATTAAATGGCCGTTATCAGTCGTGACCGGGAGCATAGTTTAAAGGTGGTATGGCCATACTCTAATATAATATATATATATATATATATATATATATATAAAACCTAATTGGCTCAGTAGCCCTTTATCATTTTTCGGTAAGCTGGATAACCGCAGGGAGGGTCAAAGTTGTTTAGTAATTATGATGGGAGCAAAGGAGGAAGTCAGGTGACGTGGTATAAGGAGTGACACGTAGGAGGAGGTCGGGGTGGATGGATGGGTCAAACGAACGCATTGCTTTTAACCAGGAGGCCGCTGTTTGTGTCCCGGAGAAATCAAAAGACAACGTTGACTTGCTATATCTTAAGTTACATAACAAACATTCTCATTTGAACCCAAACCACGATCTTTTCCAAAACCTAACAAAGTTTTTTGTCTCAATTCATAACGTTAACCCCACGTTTGAATACGAGTAGACAAAAGAAAAAAACTATTAAGTTTAATAACATTTAACATTATTTAATCTTTTAGAGATTCTTCTCGAAAATGGCCGCTTAATAAAGGCAGTGTTTTTTTTTTTTGTTAAAATATTTTTTTTTTCTTGCATCATTTACACCAATACAGCTATAAAGGGAAACTCCACCAATTTACACATGGACTGTTTCACGGAGTCCGCCATGTGGCACCACAATGTCTCCACGGTAGCCCAAGAAAAGACTCAATTAAACGCTGGCTCAGAAGAGGACCTGTCACGTTGTTAAGTTGAAGTGGCAGCTTGACTTTGATGGCTGTTACAACTCTGAGAATCTTTGTAATGAGAACTAGCAGGCTTGACAGAAGCTCACAGACAACAATTAAAAAGCGAGAGCCTTTGTTTAATCTTAATAAATAAATGCATGAGAGCCACAAAAATGTGCAGGTTCACCTTCTATTCATCTCTAAAGGAAAAGGAAGTCCCTCATGAGGTCCGCATAGAAGCAGTGAATCAATGCTTTTGCCATCTGCTTTTTTTGATTATTACAATTTTGTCAGAAAATCTAAATATTATCGCATTGAAATTAATATGCTATTGTATTGTGGCTTAATACCTTGTGGGCGTTAATCATAGCCTTTATTGTAGGTAGTTTTTGAAAAGCACATCCATATTTCCCATGGGGATTTTGGACAACGCACCAATGGTGGAGATGCATAATGACTAGGTGTGCAGTTAAATGTCTGGGCACTAATTAATGTATCTACATCTATTCAACAGGGATTCTGAGTCATACACATTGCACTGTGTGCCAGTGAAGGCAGTGATACATTTCCATAAGAATAGCACACATGAATCTCACCTTAAATCACAGACAAGGCAGCTTTTAGGGTTTGATCTCACAGTGCCAATAAAGTAATAAAAGGACTGACCAAAAATGTCATTATAAACACCTACAAATGTATATTAGCCATGAAACTTGGAAAATATTGTAACAGCAGATGGGAAAAACTGATTTTAACATTTGAAAGTGTCTTTGGAAGCCCAGCTCTTTGAGGTTGCTCAGTTAGAAGTCAGTTCACCGCGCAGGGCTTGTTGAACATACTTAAAGATATGTGGGGCATTGTAGCGTATCTCATTTCCTGACTGTGAAAGGCCAGGATTAGCTTTGTGCAGTAGAACATTAAGGCTACAGAGCAGAGATAGAGGCCGTCTGGATTAACACTGGATTAAGTTGTATTGCAGGTCTTTCCAGGTCACTGTGTGGTAGTGAGTGACTCACCTTCCTCTGGGCATCAAGGTAAGTATGTCCGAAAGAGAAGTAATAAAAAAAGTACATATACCTGTGGAGTTCATTGCCTTATTCAACTTGATTTTATACTCGACCCACACACACACATTATTGACATTTTACATTTTCCGAGTAAAACTCTAATTACAGTCTCAGTCTTATTATTTCCTTCAAATATGGATGTTTAGCACTTTTCTTTTCCACGATAAACAATGAATTAAGTTTTTTTCTGTGAAGAATTGCATTCAATAATTGTACACTTTAGATATTTTATACCTTCAGGAATCTAATGAAATGCCTTTATTTACAGAAATGTTCTAATTGAACCTAGAGTCATCCTAGAACAGTTATCACATTTATCAGGGAATTCTGTGAGGTTTGGGGTAAAAATGTCAGAAATTCTTGGCTGACAACAGATCTATGATACAGGCGAACTTTGAACAATGGTTTGTTGTTGTACTTTTTCAAAGTCACGTTCACTCGGGTTTTACTCAAGTCAAACCATGTCACCAAACTTCTCACCTAATATAGCTCAAAGGTCAAAACCTAGAATGTGAGAAGTTTACAAAAGCGTCATGACCAGTAAATATCAGGTAACTATTCAGGGAAGGCTTTACGGTCTCTTTCCACATTAAGGAGATTATGAACAATTTAAAAAATGGCGCATTTCCACTGCATGTCACATAAACTCGCCCCTTGGTTTACCATTAGCATAAGTTGTGGCTAGTACCTGGAGACGTTTTGGTACCACCTTCGGTCGAGGTTCCCAGGCAGTTGAGTTGATAATAGAAGGTGGAGTTACACTCTACAGGCCACTGATTGGTCAGAGAGAATCGTCACTAGCGCAACACAGGAAATCCTGTCCAAGCTACCGTCAATAGCGACCATGTTTTTTTCCAGCGAGTGACTCGTTGTGCCAGTTTCAAGCGCCGTCGCACAAAAACCCCAAACAGGAGTTTGTAAAGCATTCACACACTATGATCATGTCGGCACAGTACAATTACACAAAAGTCTATGAAAAAGTTAATTAATTAGAATTTACACAGCCCAAAATCCTTCTCAGAGGGCTGTACAATATCTACACCGTAAGACACACCCCGTCCTTAGGCCCTTGAATCAGATAAGGAAATGTGTTTCGCAGGGCAAAAAGTATAAACCTCATAAAGAACAGTGTATGGACATACACAATAATATATAGAGTAGACTAAAATAGTATTAATAGAATTCAAATATGAACTTATAATGCATGTACTAAGTAGCAATATTAAATTATTGCTTAGCCATATGCCAAGTAGACTATAATCTTCACAAAATAAAAAGTACATTCAAATCTAAAATAAACCAACACTGAACACAAACAGGTAAAACATTATTATATCACAATTATCCCTACTTGGTCAAAAAGTGTGTTTACCAAAAAGAAGTCCTTAAGTCTCCATTCAATTCCAGGGGAGTAAATAAGACACAGGGCAGTACGCACAATTATCACATTTCCTTTGACTTTAATTGCAGGTTCACTCAAACAGAGCTCCACTTTTTTTTATTAGCAATTATAGTAGAAGACATATCTGACGATAATGGCTGTCAAAACATTTTTTCTTTAGATGGCTCTTTGGTTAAAATGGGACCCTAATTGAGCATAATGACCTGCCTGCGCCTTCTTTAGATGTCACTTAGTATAATAGTATAATTTCTTTGTGGGGTAACACCTCGAACTGACTGCTCCAGCCATCCTAAATGAATCATTAGCAATGCCTAACATGACACGAGGTTCCTCTGAAAAAGAAATGACAAAAACAACCCAGTCACTGTCAAGCAGAGGCAATGGACTATGTATAATTGTGAGTCTTTTTAAAAGTCTTCTCCTTTCAATGCTGAGAACCGTTGGCTGAGCATCAAGGGGCCTCAGCTTCGTCAGAGGGTGTGGGTGGTGCACCCCATGGACCCCATGGTCTAGGATGGCCTGAATTGGAAATCTGCCCAACACATTGAAAGGTCAACTCTCTCCAACTATTTCTGCTATCTTAAAGCAACTACAAGGTACTTTCATTTAGTAGCCCCCGTGGACAGAAGAGGTAGTTCCTAGAATCAAGACTGCATTTCCCATGGGCACCGCCTCGTGTCTTAATGATCTGGATCTAGGCTAGCATGTGCATTTGTTTTTAGAAGCAAGTGAAAGAAAGACGCAGCTTCTTTTTATTACTATGTTTTCCTTTTAAACACAAGTGTTTGCAGGATGCATAGCAATACAAACTACTGTTGTTTGCCTGCGGCATATTGGTCATCGTGCTCATAATCACAGAAAGCCTTGCTGTGCTCGCTTTGCTCAACAACATGCAGCTAATGCTAGCTACGTTCAAATGACGTTAGACAAAACTTTAGCACCAACTAAATTTATATATTGATGTAAAAACACAACACGTCACGCAATATATTTCAGAAATAAAATAGAAATATTACATACCAGTCTAGGAGGATGAGGGCCATCAGCATCGGTTTTGAATCCTTTCAAATACATTACTTATGATTTGTCGACAACTTTGGTAACACAGCCAAACATCAAACAAGTGCAACAACACAAGACAGGGCAAGCCAGCTAATATTACTAACCCATTTCTGTTGCCCGCACGCACGCCTGGCTCTGGTTAGGGCCTGACACAGGCACCACTTCCTGCCAGCATTGCTGTCATCCCACTTTTCTCTGGGACATGATAAAGATCAACCTCAAAGCTAATATCCTTCCGTTTTGAAGGCTTGCAAAGGAAACGGCACCTTTGGCTTTTTCCACTTTTTACTGTTAAACTTTACAGTGACTTTTTGATTCTTAAAGCTAGTCCAATTCACCATTGTCGCCTGCAGAAAAGAGAATTTCTAACCTGGACTAAATGGCCTGTTGCGTTGTTATTAATACTGATTAATGTGCTCTGTACTCATGTATAAATAGAAAACAAAAGTAAGCTTTCGAAGGATTTCTAATCCACCTGCCGATAGTGTGTGTGTGTGTGTGAAAGGACCTCCACCCAACGAATGACAGACGACAAGGGAAACATAGGGGAGATAATCAGTGTAGAGCATCTGTGAGTTTCAGACCTGAGCTGCCAGTTCATTGAATTCATAAAGTTGATCTGTTATTATTGCGCTGCCAAAAAATAATGAGCTAGGTAAATTATTTCATCTTGCATCTTCCAGGCTTGTCACGTTGCTTCCAAGAGGAATAAATTCATCTGATCTTCCCGTGATGGCAGATCATGTCTCTCATTTCATTATCGAGTCAGATTATCAAGGTAACACTAATTGGGATGAAAACTAAATTTCAGATAAAGTTACAGCCAACACTGGACTTATATTGCGATGAGAAAAAAATACAAATTTAGCGGTATGACAAGAAGAGGAAGATCAAAAACAATAAAATAAATAACTCTAGTTTCATATATCGAGCTTACACACCAAAACACTGTAGCTGACGCAGGAAGGTCCCAGACAACCTGTCGACAGCCAAACAAAGGGCCTTAAACCAATTTACCACCAATCCTAACATCATAATCAAACCAGCTGACAAAGGCTCGAAAATAGTAATCACGGACCGCCAACAATATCTCTCGGAAGGAAACAGACAATTAGCCAATACCCAACACTATAAACCAATAAAACAGAGCCTCCAACCACAAGGACAGTAGGCCAGTGCATTCAAATCATAACCCTAACCCTAACCCTAACCCTACCCAAGAAAGATATTTCACAAGGCCTAAGGGCTATTTGCTCAACTTTGTATGTACATATCTTCTCATTGTATACTGATAAAACGTATAATTGCCTGCTTCTGTCTGCAATACCTTTTTTTTTTTTTTTTACATTGGGGAGAGCGGAGCAAGTTCCAGTGAATACCTTAAATAGGCTTTCTATGAGTATTTTAGTCAGGAAGCAGAGTGCAGCGCCCTTGTCATTTCTCAACCTTCACCTGCTACTAATTGCATTGACAGGCTGCGCATGGCTGAACGTGGAGACGCAAACTGGAGGAGTTGCAATGTTTGTGTTAAGCATGTAGGTCCATATTTTATCTATTTTAAGTCTGTTCGATCTCAAATAAATAACAGTTCATACCATTTATGTCAGCAATCATGAGTCTCTTCTTTAAAAAAACAAAACTGTTTTAATCTACTATAAATATTTAGAGGTGTAATGAAAGACAGAGTAACGGACGTTGCAATTACTTCATTACCTGAGTACGCTGCAGAATAGCTGACAATAAAGGCCACTTGTTAGGACACATTAAAGGTGCCCTGTGCAGTTTTCTTGTAAAAAAAAAAAAAAAACAGAGCTTAGTTTACATTCAGGAATACTCACCAAAAGTCCTTGCGTGTTTCTTTGAAGCCTAAAGAGTGTGTTGAAAGTATAAAACCATCTGCAGAACTGTGTACCAGCGTGCATGATGGGAATCTCATTAGTTTGGTGGGTATATGATCAAAAATCAAGTACACTCAATATCTGTCAAAATATTTCAGTCTGGACTGCTGTTAGTGAGGCTAAACACTGACAGTTATGTAGGCTACATGTCCCACTTGTTATCTGTAAACAACATATTAAATGGCAGCTGTGGATGCATAAAAATGTCATTTGTGGTTAATTTAAACACAATTCATGCAGATGCTCTAAAATGTTTTATGGAACTTTAAGAGGTTTGTACTGCAGAGAGCCTGAGAGAAAGATGGGGACAAAATATAGGAACAACACAAAAAGGGGCATAATGAAGATGTTAAATATGGCAGAAGGATAATATATAGAGAGAAAAAAAATTCTCGTGAAATAAAATGTATCTATTTAGAACAATTTCAAAAGTAAAATAACCTCCCCATTAAAAACCATAAAACTGCTTTTATGCTCCATTGTAATCTAAAATGAATGTCGCAATAATTCCAGGTGTGCCTCCAATGTACTGTAAAGCTTCCAGCTGGGACAAAACATTTTTTTTAACGACGTCTCAAACGTTTTCTTTATTTATTTCATATTCACGTCGAAGGAAGCGGCTAGAACGTCAGAAAAGCATTTATAGAGGAGAAACACAGGGAGAATAAAAGAAACAATTACATCCAACCAGAGAGAGGAAGTCTTTCATTAGTCGCCCAAGGGCACAGTGAAGTCCTCTCTTTGCATAAACCCCCCAGCATGCAACAGTAATTTTTCCATGACAAGCTGTTTCACTATAGGCTAGAAATTAACACACACGCACGCACGCACGCACACGCACACGCACGCGGTTGGGAAATTACCTCTGAAACAGGAAGACGTGATTCATAGACATTTATATCTTTCCTTTCTTTAATCTCTTTTGCCCCCTGGACTTGTGTTCACTCCGACCTCTGAATACACTTTAAAAGGTGCTACTGCATGTGCAACGCTTTACCATTAATAAAACATCACGACAGTCAGGTTGATACATTAGTGTAATTACTGTAGTCACATGAAACCCCCCTCCATTAGATGCACAGGTGCTTACGGGGATAAAAGCCTCACTCACTACTGCAGAGACCTGTGTCACTCCGCCGCGGCAGAGCCTCCATCTTGGCAGTACATTCCTACAAAACTGATATGCAGTCTCGTTGATTGTTGAAGTTGTTGTTGACTTTAATTAGGCATAAACTCTTAACATTAACAACTGATTCAGTCCATTAAAGTAAGCCCCAGTGAGCCAACATCCACAAGCCAAGAACCCTAAAACTGGCACAGTTAAATGTGAGCCGGTCATTAATGTTATTAGTTGTGACGTGTGTTTGGCGAGTCTAAAATGCTCAGTGAGGAAGTCTTTTGGCACACATTTTGGGGAAAATGGTTGTTGCTGGAGAGTATGCAAACCTTGGGCGGATAGCAAATTCAGTTCAATAGATCAGTTGATCACTAGGCAGTGAACATGTCTCATACAAAAAGTTATGTTGGTATCATCTCCACTAAAAACAGCATTCCACTTTCGCCTCTATAATCCGAACATCTTCAACTGATATACTGTTAGCAAGGGATTCGCTTTGCATATTGTTTTCAATGTGTTTCTTTTACTGTAGGCTTTGTCGTTTGCGTTTTTCATACAAGCTATGTATGAGATTTACAACATTACAATAGCAAATAGTTGTTTCCTGCTATGTGAAAGTAAAATATAGTGCGGTAATGTGTTCCTGAGCAGATAATGGAGTTGATCTATCTTTGTATGTATGTACACAATAACATCAAGTGGGCCTGAAATGCTACAGGGCTTTTTTCAGTCAGTGTAATAAAGGTTTAGTGATCAGCAACCTGATGAAGACCACAGGTTGAAAGGTTTGCACCTGTCTCACTCTCCTCATTAAATCTGACAGGTGCTTTTTGGCATCTCATGTTTATGTGTTTGAGAGTAAAACTGAGCTCAGAGGCGCAGATCATGAATCTAGAGCCCAGAAGGTCAAACCTTTTTATTCAGGTGAACACAACATGGGCAGGTCGTAACTTTTCTGTCTTCCACTTTCAAGATTTTGTTGGTGGACACAAAGGGTTGCAGGGACATGTGATGTCAAAGGTCATAGGAATAGAAGAGCCTGAGGGTGCTGGTTGGGTTTGGCCAAAGGGAGAAGTTGACCGTAGAGTGCTAGTGTGCACAACTACATTTTACTGCTTACTGGGATTATGATTTTGGGCAACAAGTGGAAGTGATACAGACCAGATGAACAGCAGATGGATGATCAAGGATCCCTTGATCAGCAGTTTACGGGCATGATAGCCTGCTGATGGACTCTCACTTACTTACTTCACAAGAGTCTATTGTGATCAACCAATTAAAGAGAAAACGTTGGACTAAAGAGGCAAATATCACCTCTGGAACATGGAAAGAAAAGGATGTATGCAAAATGAGACCATCATTTTTGAAAAAGCCATGCATATCAGTATATCAGTAGTTTGACATTTTGTAAAATACTATTAATCCTTTTTGTTTTTCTTTTAACACGTTATATCACATTTGATGTAAACATGACAATACAACAAAGATGTAATGTGTTCAGTAAGTGAGAGCTGTAGAGGTGCTGGTAATGGATTGTGTTACCTCCAGAAAGAGCCAGGCTTATGTTTCCAGTCTTCGTGCTGAGCTACGATAACTGAACTTGTGCTTTGATTTGGCAATGATATACTGATCAGCATCAGCAAGATATGAACGCTTAAAAGTCATGCATGTCGCGTCTGCAGCCACCCACCCGTATCCACCCACATACACAGATACACAGCCTGACCTAAGCTGTCATTGCTGTTATTGAGAGGTGCTTGTTGAATGAGCTCTCTCTCCGGTCCGGGCCAGCGGCTTCCAATTCCACTCAGGACATCCTGTCTTCTGAGCCTGTGAATGCCATAATAGCCTTAAGAAATAAGAGTTGTAATGGCCGGGCAGCGCCAAGGTGAATGACTTGCCGGACAAATGACACTGGAGTAGAGTGGACTGTTACAACGTGGCACTTTACTGCTTTACTGCTGTTTACAATTTCCTAACATAACTGAGCCGTTTGAACCGTACCAAAGTTTATCACTGCCATCATGTAGGATGGTCAAACAGGCGGTGCTAATCAACCAGTGCTAATCAACCAGCTGTATTTGCTAATGAACAGGAGTGGAAATTGGTGACCATATGCTTTGCCTGCAAGGAATGTCATTTTCAGTAAACTGGCTTATCCCTTCATCAAAGAGATCAAATATTATCCTGCTGTATTGACACAGCTGACAGAAGAAATGCATGAAATTACTTCTTTTTTTTTTTTGTCCTTTAGCGATGGCGGTTTTTCTAAATGTTTTTCCTCAAGACTTTCTAGCACAATAGTCATATGAAGCTGTAATTCTCCTGCTGTTAACACAAAATACGGAATTTAGTGTTTTATTCATAATAATGAAAGACTATGGGAACATGGGAAATGAAGGATTTAGAATCCTCTTTATCGTCATACATGTACACAGCACACACATTGAAATTCAGACTACATTTAACCCATCCTTGTATTAGGAGCAGTGGGGAACTATTAGGAAGTTGGGACCTTGGTCCGTTTGGCACCTTGGTCCGTTCGGTGAGCTTTTCTGGGGTATGTTTGAATCTCAGGTTGTGCACAGACATCTCCCGCTTCACTAGAGGAATGTGAAAACACATCTCATGTGACAAGCTTTGTACAGATACAAGTCAGTATGGTAAAGGTCAGACATTTTAGGGGACATACACATAAGGAAAACACATTTTTGAGTGGAAGAAATCTTTTAAGTTTGGTTTTACAGAGTACCTTTACAGGTTTGGTCAGTACAACAGTTAATATAAAGAAAATTTCTATTGAGCTTTGCTAATGAAAGCTGCCCCTCTGGTTGCCACACATGCCCTTTGGCAACATTGACAGTTGGTTGAGGTTTTAAATAAGCAACTTACCTGCTTCAACAAATGTGACCCAGAGGCAGACTGGCCATCTGGATGTTCTTCAGAATACCTGAGCAGCCACTGCTCACAGGTCGTCCAACAGCAGCTTGACTGGCCCATTTGGCCATGTGCGTAGTGTTAAAGCTGCTGTTCTGGCTCATTTAGTCGGAGCTGTTGTTGTAATTTTGTGTGTTGAGTCACAGCAGTGTCAAAAAATATTAGCCATGAAACAGATTTCAGTTTTTTTTTTTTTTTTTTTTTAAGGCCATCTGCATAACATTTTGAAACTTAAATAAAGATGCAAACGTGCAAATATTCTGTTGATTCCCATTGATTAATTTAACTTCAATATGACGTTCGCTTTTCTGCGATGGTTTGATAGCAGCAGACTGAAGAATTAGCTTCTCCAACTGTTTATCTCAATACACCAACGTCTAATATTCACACAATGGTAGTGGAAGGAAACACGCATTGTATTAGATTACTGTCATTTCCATTAGCTAAGGCCATAGCACAACACAAAATGTAACGCACATTTAACACTACTAATCATACGTTGTTGCTTTGGAAACTTGCAAATGCTACATGGAATCAATCGGGCACTGCTTTGTTACATTTACGATTACGGATCAGATTCGGAACACAAAATAAGCATATGGAAAAGCAATCAAGATATAAAAGATTTAGTGGGTAATGGTGGACCAGCCATCTAGAAGCTTTGCTACTTCCAGGACATCTAATGGCTGCCAATCTGTGACGCATACAGTATAAACCTTTAAAACCAAATGAATAGACAAAGTCACCGTTATGATATTGAGTGCTGATTCACCATTTTATCTTATTGTCCCGTCATCTAGAGGTGTGTGCGAAGAAAGGCTTGAATTATTTAAATTTCCAAATGTGTTCACGGCTTGGACACGTCTCATTTTCCACACCAGTCGTTGGTGTCCATTTCCAGTCACCATAAACACCATGTAAAACATTTGATACGCTCTCTTTACCATGTTGTCACAGTTGGATGAAAGGGTACTGTACAGTACATGGTGTCATGTACGGTGTGCTGTTATCATTTATTTTGGTAGTTTGGCCTTAAAGGAAAAGTTTAACTTCATAAAAGACTGAGTGTTGCTTTTTTTTTTTTTTTTTTTTCTTCTTTGGCATGTGTTTCTCATAAGACCTTCTTTTGATGCATCAGCATTACATTTAATTATTTTTGGCTTGTTTTCTTGTCGACACTCAGAGATTTACAACTCCTCAGCTCTCCGTTGGGCTGAAATATGGATTCTCAATATTTCTATGATTCTGTCACAAGTCCAATAGCTGGAAGAGTGAGAGAGAATGAGAGCGAGAGAGAGATAGGGATGAGATGGAAGGGCGGCGTTCATTCCCGATAGGTTGAATACAGATCTATTTGTTTTACAAGAGACTGAACAAGCAAGAGATGAGGGCTGAAGAGAGGGAGAGAGGGACCTTTGAAATAGTGGAGCAGAGCGAAAATAGATAGTGTGTATTGAGCACAAATCAAAGTTTGTCTTGACACAGCAGTTTGTCTGTAGGCCCTCGTAAAATTGCATCTACTCATTTTGGCCGAATATCCCCCTGAAGCACACTCACGTGCACACGCACACATTTGCTCCTACCTGACTCCTTCACACCACATACACACAGACTAAGTTGTACACTTGTCACCACTGTTCGGGGACAGGCTTGGAATTTAATTGGCTGTCGTCGACCACACACACACACACACACACACACACACACACACACGCACTGGCTCTGGTTAAGTGAAATATGCCGATACAGTGTAACACCGGGAAGCACTGCTGGGAACAAGCAGATATAAAGGCTTAGCATCAGCTTCCATGTCACAACATTGTGATCAGAATGTGTCCGATGAAACTTTTCCCTCCCAGGAGAGCCTTTCTGCCCCGAGCTGTTTGTCAGTACCACTTAAACCCTGTGTGTGTGTGTGTGTGTGTGTGTCTTCACATCCACTTGCCATTGTGTTCATTCCTTCCATGGTTAAAATACATACTGTATTCTTTTTGATTTACAGATTTTGCACTAAGCCTCAGTTATGCAGCAGCCTATCTTGCCGTGCAGAGAGTTTTGATTAAAAGGACTAACACGATTCTGGGAAAAAACGTTTATTTGTTTTCCTCCCAAGATTTAGATAATAACATTTTAAGCTCATGTCTGCACATTAACTATGTGACTGTAGCTAGGAGGCAATTAACTTAGCATAAAGACTTGAAGCAGGGGGAAACGGCAAGCCTGGCTCCCTCCGATGTTGTAAAGTACGCCTACCCACACATCTAAATCTACGAAAGCCCGGAGAGGCAATTCTTTTCCCTCCTGTTTTTGACTTGCATGCAGGTTAAAAGCCAGGATAATATTTCATAGTTCCTTCATTTTTTTTGTTGTAATAAGCATTTCTGCCTTAAGAGGCTCCACTACACCATGTTTCTAAATAGGACTACAAGCATTCACGTTTTCTTCCAGGTAACTTTTAACTTCTCCATGCACACTAAACACAAGGTACAAGACACATATTACGTGTTAGCAAGTGATGTAACATGAATGTAAATTCTTTCTTTTGTCTAGAAAAGTATTTTAATCTGCGCTAATCTTCCGTTAGGGGAAACATCAATGCTTGTCGTCCTATTTAGCCCATGGGGAAGTGTTGCCTCTTGTGGCCAAAATTAGTATTACGACAACACACACAAACACAGGGGGGAAAAAAGAAATCACCTTACAAAACTTTTTTCCACCCACAAAAATAATGAAGGAACTTACAAAGATTGTCCAAGCAAAACTTTTTTTTTTTTTTCCACCTGTTGTACGGGAAGTTACATAATGTATTGCAATCATTTCTTGGTGAACAGCAGGGACACTGCACAGAAATGCTGGGTGGGTAGATAAACTGCTGTTTGTAAGGAGCTGTTATAGCTGTTATACCGTACTTAACCCACTGACATGAAAGCTGTATTGACCTCCTTATCAAACTCTCTGCAAGAAAGAAAATAAGTGTATTGAACTTTTCCTTTAAAGACGCCCAAGCTTTTTCTATCTTTCTCGGAGAGTTTCTGCTTCCTCCCCAACACGTAAGAAATGGATGTGATTGGCCAGACGCCACTGAAGAAAAGACCTTTTTTTAGACCTTCTTAAAACACCTCTACATTTGTGAAGTAGTACTGAGAGATAGTACTGCAGACAGTGTTCTACAGCCACCTATTTCTAATGTTATCAGCCCATTAAATGGCTCGTGATTAGTTGTTATTCGCTATCATTGTAATGCATCAGACGGGGCAAACTGCACCTTCCTGCATATTGTGTCGGTGCATGTGTATATATAAATAAATGTATCAGGGGTTTTTTTTTTTTATTGACGTACAATCACGTATAGATTTATTTCAATAATTTATTTATTTTAATGTAAATTCAGATTTTATTCAATTGTTAACTGTGAGCATGAACGCTAATAAACTCAAACTCCCAGTGTGAAAACGGGCAAAGTTTTAATCACGTGGTTATGGTGTGAATTGAAACAAAAGTACTTGGTTTAGGAAAAGATGATGTGTTTGACTTCAAATAAGTACGTTTGTAATTTATGCACATTGCGTATGTTAAGTATGTGATGTAAGTTAACTTTACGTTACGTAACTTAAAATAAGTCAATGTTGAGTTATGATTTAATACAGGACATGACTGAGCCTTATAGGCTATTTAATTGGCTGATAACATTCGAAGCGGGTGTCTAAACAGTGTGATGTCTGGCTTCAGTCCATCATTTGCAGGCCATAAAATCAATTAATTCAATCATGTTCTGCTGATGATTCAGCCTCGTCTCTGCTAAATATGAACCGGACTTTTTCTTTGCAGAATCCTGAAATGTCTTCTCCCTCGTGTCACTTTTGCCTTTTGACGGAAGTGTTTTCCATGTTCAGCAACCTCCTGAATGCAATCGCTAAATACAAAAAGTCACTCGTCATATCTCTTCCCTCCGTCTCTTTTCTTCCGCGTCCTCCTTCCTTCCTACCCCGTCATCATGACTGCCCCTTCTTTCCATCTCCTCTGATCAACACCTACTTCTCTCTCCCCATCTTCCTCATCCTCCAGAAGTTTCTCCATCACTTCTGTTTGTCTGTATTCTCTTTTCTTTCCCTCCTCTCTCTTCTGCTCTTTTCTATCATTATTTCCTTTCCTGTTCCCCCCATTTCTTCCTTGATCGTGCCTCCTTTTCTTTCTTTTTACCCATCCAACTTCTGCTTCCTTCACCCTCTCCTTTACTCCCCTCCTCTCCTGGGTGTTTGACAACATTTATAAACACCCTCTAAAAGCCTCTGTCACAAGCTGCTGTTAGCGCCGCACTATTCAGCCTAATTCACCTTCAGTGGAAAAGAGGCTTTTACTGGCTGCCGTTTTGGCCGTGTGCGTGCATGAGGATAATGCGTAAGCACATCCAGCATCCGAGGGGACAGCCCGACAATTTTCATGTTGGGCCGACTATGTCAGACAAAATTGTGATGAGAAATCTGGAGTAGATACAAGACCAGAAGTGTGAATTTAAAGGGGGGGGATTGAGTAGAAACTCAGTTTACCAAGCTTTTTATGTTTTTTTGTCTTTTTATATGCTGACATAGAGCTTCAGAGCATTAAAACTGTAACTGAGGATACAATAGTATTCCACAGGCATGCATTCATTCCAAATTTACAATTCTTTTTGTTGTACAAATCATCATCTTTTAGCGGGAGTAGTGTTTTCTTTGTCTCTATTTTCCTCTATGGAGTCTTAAGTTGTTCTCTTGTGAGTGAACAATGAGTTCATGTTCATCCACTCCTCTGTTTACCCGACTTTAGCCTTCTCAAGGTCTAGTTTACAAAACGTACTAAAGTAAAGTATCCAAAGCTCAAACACTCACTAGTTGAGCAGAGCTCCGGTCAGGATTAGATGGGAACACCTCCGCATTGATCTACCGAGCTTACTCAAATATTCAAGTTTGTTGAAGATGTCCTATAATTTACATCTTGAAAAGTTAGATATTTTTAATCGAGGCTATTTTTGCGGATATTCCAAAGAAAACTAATAAAATATATTAAACGTCTCACTTCCTGTTGGCCAGATTACTTTTGAAATGAAAAAAAAAAAAGATTTTACGAACTGGATGGAGGTTGAATCAGCCTCATCAGTCGTGGACAATAGTGAAAACAATATTTATTTATATGTTTACATGGCTTTAATATTTTTGAAAAGTAACACAATAGTGCATTGTCTCAAAGAAGCCACCCAGATGGGCTGAAAGGGAAATATCCAAATTAGCTAAGTGTGTGTAGTGGCTGAAGGATGGCTGGATGAGAATGAGAGAATACCTGGCTGTCTAACAATAGAGCCTTGCTTTCCACGGGCTAAGGCTTCAATAAACAAGACTTCAATCCCCCCTTGGCTTCCTGTGTAGACCATGTGTTTGATGGAGCTGGAAGCTCTGGCTCCATTGTCCTGCTGGTTTAAATAGAGAGAAAGTGTGTCTGTGTGTGTGTCTGTGTGTGTGTGTGTGTGTCTGTCTGTCCATGTGTGTGTTTGAGCCCCTCAGGACCAAATGAGAGTGCCTGCCACTGGAAGGCAGCCATAACTACCACACAGGGGACACACACACACACACACACACACACACACTCTCTACTTCTGTTTCGAACTCCGTTTAGGTTATTTTTTTCCCACTCAAACACACACTCGTAATCCCTTGGTCCCTGTGCGTGTGTGTGTTTTGGGCTTTAATTACGTGGTTTTTATGGCATAATCACTTGGCCCTAATAAAGCCAAGAGAGTCTTAGGGGAGATTTGCACACACACACACACACAAACACACACACACACACACACACACACACACACACACACACACATATATTTCTGTTCACCTGATTGTGTGAGGTGTGTCAGAGGGCAGAACAACAAGAATAAAAGGGAAAAAATATAGTTTATTTATAGTTATTCATTTCATCATTTTGCTTTTGTTAAGTGTTCATGATTTGTTAGCTAGTACAGCATTTCTCCCATCTAATATCTTTTATACTCTTTTTTTAGACAGCGCAAATTGAGTGAAGAAAAGAGAACAAAGAACCGGTTCTGGCCTGGACATCTGGCATACCAGGCACTTTAAATGGCCTCTAAATGGTCATCAGGTTTATTATTTCTCTATTTACAGTGGTCTCACTACACACATATAAAAGTTTCACGCTTCATCTTCATGCAATGCATTTGATCAAATCTTAGGCCTATTTGTGGTGTATTTCATAATGTTCTGTACTTGTCTACTGTCCCTTTATCATAGTGTCTGTAAGCAATGCACAACATTCTTGAAAGTGGTGACTTCTCTGGTGAAATTGTTTATACAATTTTTCATCTGATGGTTAAAACATGTTTTAAAGCTATTCATCTTACAAAAGAAATTGCTAAAAAAAATATAAATCGATACTCGCATCGAAATTAATCCTGAGTTTTTTTTTTTCCTGTGGGGATGGGGTGTAGCCGTGATAGCGAAACTGACTTCAAAGACAGATCCATACGGCGCAGCGCGATGACACGTCGTCCAGGGAAACTGACGCTGGGCTGGTGATTGATATCTGTCAAACTAAATGTGCTCAGTTTGAATATTCAGTCGGGGAAAAACAGACATAATCTTGGTTCACAAACAGATGTTATGTCTTGTCTGAGAAGGAATAATTGTGTGGGATGAATGTGTGGGTTACATGTCACAGTGTGTGAGTGTGTGTGTGTGTGTGTGTGTGTGTCAACACTACGCAGTGGTTTTGAAGTTTCTTGGTTGTGATTTCCAAACTTCCAGAGCATTTTTTTCCCCCCACAGATGTTTGACATTCAAAGGGAAGCTCTTTGAGATCGTCTTTAGAAATGTCTTCAGGGAGTGATTGTGAACCGTGTGCGTCAACGTGTTGAGCGAGACACGGAGAGACGCAAATACAAAAAAAAAAAAAAGTACAAGCCTCCCTTGATAGCAAACAATTTTCTGAGCGACATAGTTCACAGAGCTATGGTGATGCTTTCATTTGACAAGGGTACCTGTTGGAAAGCAGATCCACAGCTGGTCTACATTCACTTCCATATCTGTGTAATGTGCGTATCAGAAAGCTGAAAGGATGGAGGAGTCTGGTCTGCTTCGTGCACAAAGATAATGAGATCTCAGAAGAGGTGCAACGCTCACGCGTTTGATGAAAGTCCTGTTGAGGCTGATATGAGCACACTTTTTGGTTGGGTGGTACAAAAGGCTCTCCACAAGGAAAGGGATTATGTGATGATAGGAGTAGTTTAAAATCGTTTTAAAGTCGCAGCTTTGTCCCTCACAGTTGCAGCTTTTCCAGGTTTAGTTTGACTGACTCACTCGTAGATCTCGTAAGCTGGCCAGACGCAGCGTTTTCTTTTCTTTTTTAGTGATCTGGTACATTTCGTTGACTCGCATTACGTGTTTTCGTCAGCGCCGGTTGGTTTGGTCCGATGAGGGCTTTTTCAAAACAAAGATGACTGCGAATAGAAGAAAAAAGCAGAATGATTTGGAGTGTCGATGGCTGGAGGACAATACGGTCCGGCTGTTCCACAGTGAGGTTCACTTTTCTATCACGGCCATTGCAGGACTACAGATTTAGCATGTACAATATGGCTTCAACGATAAAAAAAATGGAGCCCGCCAAATCAAACAGGTCCATGTTGTATTTTTAACTATGCTGTTTGTTCTGTACACACGTCACCTATTGCACGTCTGTCCGTCCTGGGAGAGGGATCCCTCCTCAGTTGCTCTCCCTGAGGTTTCTTCCATATTTCCCCCACTAATTGTGGGGTATCTTTTAGGGAGTTTTTCCTTGTGCGATGTGAGGGTCTAAGGACAGAGGGTGTCGTACTTTGTACAGGCTGTAAAGCCCACTGAGACAAATGTATAATTTGTGATATTGGGCTATATAAATAAACTTGATTTGATTTAAGCGCTCAGACTGCAGACTAGGACATGCCAGAAAGCCTCTGATCCTTGATTGTTCAGGTGATTGCACACCTCGTTCCACGGTTCGTAAAGTATCTTCCGTGAAGTCTTTTTTCCGCGCATTCTCCTACGAAGCAAGAGCGATCCGTGCGCCTGTGTTGGTGAGCCCACACACTGGCGTCAACCCAGCGCCACAGGGTTCACACGTGCTGATGTATCAGAATATGGCATCTTCCACCGTCAGCATTCGTCAGCTCTTGAGAGAAACGCTCTGAAAAGGTCCCTCGGCCACTTTGAATGCCCCTTTCGAGACGGCCCCTATATTCAGCTCATCACTTCCCCCCGACTTACTTTGGCAAGGAGCCGGGCTTCAAAACTCAAAGCCTATTTGTTTACTTTTAGTTTTTGGTCTGCATCATGGAAATCTGCTTTGGCTCAGAAAACTGTACACGAGTACTTGAAGAAGAATCCGAGGATTAGAGGCCGAGAAAACGAATCAGATTAAGAAAAACTGTTGTGTTTTGATTTGATAATGCGTAGTAATATTCTCCAAAAAAAAAGCTCCAATTAAACATCGATCAGAGCTCAGACAGTAAAGGACAGTGATCTCCATACAAGAGAGGATGCTCGGGTAAAGATGCAAATACATCTGCAGCTGTCAGGCCTTTATCGATCAATCTAAATGCAGTTTGCAGTAGGTACTTACTAATACTTAATGACAGAATTAAGCAGGGTTCATTAGTAATACACAAAACGCAGCAAAGTCACAAACTACATGAAGAAAAAGTACATTATTCATGTCGTGAAGTTTTCTAATTCATGTAAAGCTTCTTTTCTTTTTGTTTGCCAAATGTGTGTTTATCTGACAAAGAGCCTTAAACCTCTTCAACTTCTGTTTGACGGAGTGTGTATGTGATATAT
>CALSBV010010127.1:394795-424104 GCA_943590825.1 Bovichtus diacanthus
GCAGTCCTGTCTGTCTGTTACCCCAAAGTGTATGGGGGCGGGGGTGCCGAGCACTGACTATGCCTAAGTACCTCTTACAATCCGACTATGTGCTGGGTTGGTGTGGAAAAAAAGTGTATTTTCAAGCCATACATATAGCCCTGTGAATTGGAATATCTGTGTGACAGCTTTGCAGCAGCAACATGACCACTGCGCATTGAAAAACAAACAATGTTCAGGCTCCACCAGTGTTGGAGGGACGATTGGAGGAGAGACAGCTGCTGTCTTGTACTCAAACACCAATTTCACACTGTCAGAGTAAGTCCAAACACCGGCCACAGTCACACAGGGGGGTCCACTGCTTGAGATGACACACCTGCCCTGTGTGTCATCTCCACTCTGTCGGCTTGCCAGACTGAAGCAGCCTTTTTCCACCTGGCATCTGTCACACATTCAAATGAGTACATATAAACAGATGTGTGTCAGGTGAACATGGGGCACATTTACACCTGACAATGGAAGCGGTCGACAGTGCTGCGCAATCCCTGTATTCATCCATTTTGACGTGTAGAATGTTTTGGTCCAAACTGCTGATGCAGAGTTTCCTGGTTTGATCAAACAACGTCTTCAGCATCATTTAAACACATTTGACATATTATCCTGTAGCTTTAATTTCAATGCATTTCCACTGAAACTGTGTGCGCATTCTCAATTTGCATTCAGAGAACAGCTGTATGAGAAGATTTAGACATTCGTCTGTAGCAACCCCTCTTAAATGCTGTGAGCGATCATTGTGTCGACATAGGGAGCTTCACTCCTCTGTCTTTAGGATGCATTCAGGTACAGCATATTGAGTGTGGTCCGCGTTAAAATATACGCTCTGCCGTTTGCGGTTAAATGCGTAAAGCGTGAGTGAAATACAACCCGTTGAATTGAATGAAGATTGATGAAGGCGTTTCTGTTCTGTCAGACGCACATGAGACGGGCGACTGACACAATGACAAACACCTCTGGCCAGTCCGATCGCATTCAGATCACAACACATTATGTGTGCACTCACATCTGCATCAACACACCTTTCCTCATTCCGATAGAATATTCAGCTATAGATCACCAGTTAATGGCAGGTGTAAATCATTAAATTGTATTGCATGGGCGCTTAGAAACTCGCAAAAGATGTAAAAAGGTGCAGGGGTTCTGGGTTACGTTTACTTCCATGTCTGCGAAACACTTTGACTGCTGTGGCCCTTCTTTTATCGTGACCCTGACATTCCCGGCTTCTACAGTTTGCACATGACTCTCAAGTGAACTCGTTTGGCGTCTTTACTGAGCCACTGTGGTAGCACAGAATGAATATGTACTGACATCCTTCGACTTCACTCCCTGTCGGTTACACAGGATTGAAGTTTAACTGCTTGCAAATGTCAGACATTTAGAGCCACACTGAAACGCCACCTGGTTGTGTACTAATAAAAAGGAACTTGCGGAAATGTTTTGTAGGAGAAATTTGATACGCGTCGTTAAACAACAAATTTGGAATAATCTCCTCTGGTCATCGTCTGCTACAGAGAGAAGGTCTGAAGGCTTTGACAAACATTTATCATCACCTCTCGCAAACTCCATGTTTAAATCATCCATCATTCTTACCATAGAAGGGGATAGATTGAGTAGATATATTCTCATTTTTCCCACATCTTCAGCATTGCAAGGGCTAGCATTAAATCCTCAGTATCTCTTTAAGTAGAGTGAGGAATTAAAGCCGTGGGTTAGATTGGTGTTTAAGTGACAGATAAAATCTCTGTGGCACCCTGCCAACCTCTCCAATCACAGTTATTTAAGCCCTCATATGACGAAAGAAATCTTGGATCCAGAAGAGCCAGAAAGGCAAACGAAAGAAATAATGAAAGAGGCAAGAAAAGGGAAAGTGACAAAGAGAAAAAATGGCAATGGAACAGAAAAAGGCGGGCTGAGCCTTCACCAGAATGAGTCATGAGATGGACAAAAAGAGAAGTGGTGTAGATAAAAAAAATGAGGGGAAACTTTCAGATGATGCAGAAAGAACTGAAAAGAAGGAAGGACTGAGAAAAATGTAGTGCGGCGTAAGCACTACAGGGGAAATGTATAGGAGAGCTTGTGTAAAAAGAGACAAAAAGAGCACCCAAACAGGTGCATTTATATGGACAGGGACAACGGAGGAGGGGGGGGGGGGTGATAGAGAGCAGATCTGGCCTGGGAGCACGGTCCAGTGGCTGACTGCTGCTGACAGGAAGAAGAGGACAGGATTTTCCACTCTCTGAGAAACAACAGATACATAAAAGTAAATTAATAACGCTGTGGGCCATCTGTTCTTTTTTCTGACCTCTTGTTCCTGTCGAAGGTTTGAAGCCTCAGTCAGGAGCAGCTTTAGGTTGCCCCCCCCCCCCTCCTCATTGCCTTTTTTCCCCTGTAGTGATTCATCACATTGAAATCCCCTTTTCCTCCTCTTGAATTTGCTCTCTGAACTTTTGATTCAAGTACTGTGGCTGGTTCAGTCCCACACCCTCCATGGCTCGCGGTCGTCCCAACCCCGCTCCTAAAAGCTCCAATAACTTTTGCCCTTCCTACTCCAGTCAGAACAAAGTCCCCACTTACCACCGTGGACTCATTTTGTCAAGAAGGCCCTCCTGTCACCTTCTCCAAACTGAATCGCATTCACTCACAGGCCCTCGAAAATCCTCTGCCTCTAACCTCTGATT
The DNA here is from genome assembly GCA_943590825.1 of Bovichtus diacanthus. Taxonomy (NCBI): domain Eukaryota; kingdom Metazoa; phylum Chordata; class Actinopteri; order Perciformes; family Bovichtidae; genus Bovichtus; species Bovichtus diacanthus. Next base: position 397,510 of record CALSBV010010127.1, read on the forward strand.
TAATCTCCCCTCGTAGCACTTCTAACATGAGCTCCACAGAAGTAAGGCCACTATAGCTCTTATCCACGGAGTCTAAAAGTGCTAGTGTATGATGGGATATAATGGGATCTAGCGATTGAATCTTATCCTGTTGTTGGATAAATTGTAATTTTTTTGTAAACAGTATATAAGGATGGATTAATGAGCCGGCCAACCAGGAAGAGACTCTAAAGGACCACAAAGAAACATCAAACGACTACAAAGAGACACAAAAAGACTACAAAGAGACACAGAAAGACTACAAAGAGACCGCAAACAGCTGCAAAGAGAATCACATTAAATATAAAAGAGGGGCAACACGACTACAAAGAGACTGAAAATGACTACAAAGACTACAAAAAGGGGCAAAACGATCAGACAAAAAAAAGAGAAAGTGAAGTAAAACAACTGCAAAGAGACTGTGATGCAGTCATTTAACAGAAGCTCCCTTGAAAGTACACAGTGTATTTCTGCTTTGCATCGCTGTGACTGCAGAGAGCCAAAGGCAGTGTTTAGATAATGAGTTTAAATCCTCATTAGAAAATGTCTGAAATGAAATGTACTTTGGCAGATTACAGTCGGGGGATGATGACTATACAAATCACACGCGGATCAGATCATATCCCTGGATTACCTCATCTGTCAATCCTTCCTTTTCCATCTTTTCTATCCTGCAATCAAGCTTTGGATTTTCACACCGCGCCCGACATCAGCCGATCTCAGACATAATCGTTCTATAATTATAACTCCAATACTTTCCCAGCTGTTATCTGCCCATATGTGTTTGTCTGTTGTTGTAAATCTAAATGAGTAAAAAAAAAGAAAAAGTGTCCACCCTCAGGCCTAGTCCTTGCTGTCCTTTTCTATTTTTTCGATGTCACATTTTCCACCTGCAGTGACCGTTTTAAATCCCTGCCAGCATGTATTGGGATTAATTAAAAAAGGGGATTCCAGATGGTGCAAGTGACAGAAATCCATTGTTTCTGGTGTAAACAGGTGGTTGTTGGTGTTTTAATGGTCCCTGGATGAAATTACTCGTTTTGCCCTAAAACAAACAAAAATATTTATGAGACAAGGTTTTTAAACACTAGTATTGGTTTGTTGCAGAGCCAGAGTGTTTTTCCCGCCCTCAATTTTTTGAGGCAACCCTGTCTCCAACAAAATTACGTTGGCATCTAAACTGCAATTCTAAATACAGTGTGGGAAGCTGATTTTCACATGGTTGACGTTGTAAATTGAAACAAAACATAAACGTAACAAAACTACTTGGTTAGTTTTTGAAAAAAGGGTCATGACTTAAAAAAAACTTCAGTACAGTTGAGTAGCTATTGGAGTCTTAGCAGCTTCAAAAGAATTCACTGGAGACGATCAGAGTCAACAGAGAGACAAACTGAGGACACACAGGCAGCGCTCGCACCTTTATAGCCCACAAACCCTGTCCTCATTGGTGGAAAATGGGGGAAGGACTGTGTCCTCCTCCCTTTATCTTGCAGCACATTCTCGTCAGCACGTTTATAATGGAGTCACGTGTGAAATGATCTCACCCCTTTGGCCAGGCTTCTTACTGACTCCAATATGTCTGGGATGTTCGGGACTGTTCCACAATACATACTTTCTTTCTTGTTTTGATCCTGATGACATGCGCAATGTCTACTTTTAACATTAGATATAGATACAAATAATATACTGAATACATTGGTTGCCTTTTACTATATTGTATTATATCATACTACACTAGAGCATTTACAAGAAGACATTTTACTACCACAACGTTTCTGAAAAAACAAGGTTTGTGTTTTTGAGGATCTTCTTTTGATGGGATTGATTTGATGGACTCTCTCTACCACTTTCTCTCTACAGCTGTTGTGTAATTGTATCAATAAAAACATTTTAATCACTTAGTGTGATTTTTGTTTTGAGGCGATAATTTTTTCAGTTTTTGTGCATCCAAAGAAATATCTTGAAAAGATGCTTTTTACTGTTTTGCTTTTATTCGAAGCTGCCATAAAAAAAAGTGATGTGATTTGTTTTTTTGATACCAAATAAAAAAAATGCCTCTAGGTCTTGGTGTCTAAATGCTGTATTTGAGGGATTTGTGACCATTTTTTTTTTCTTAGCAATTCTCAATTAGTCAAAAATTGTTAAATTTGCCACCAAATCTGCATAAAAATTGTAACAACCCCCAAAATTGCTCGAAAAAGTTATGAGACATAATGAAGCAAGGGCATCATATTTTTTCAATCATACATTTCTAAGCCCTTATACAACGTAAACTTTCAAATTTGAATAGGCGCCCAACCAAAACACAATACATATTTATGTCTGGAAAAACTTGACACAAAGCGCTGAGCTGCATCTCCAATTAATCTTCCCAGCTTTCAGATGATGTACACTTCTATGTGGCATATACTGTTGACCCGCTATCTCTCCCTAAAGATCCCCGACAAAAAAAATGGGTCAATGTGGTTCTCTAGGGGCTAAGAAATGTGTGGACCTCAGTGCCCAGCCAGGCTGTACTGTGATGTGCTTTTCTTGGAGAGAGTAATTGTTTGCTTGCAGGATGTGACAGTCTGTGTTTCACTTCAGCTTCAATTCATTGTATCACGAGTGACAAAAAGAGGACGACCAGATAACGACGGGTAAAAAAGTAAAATAGCTCCAAAAATAATTCTTCGTATTATCAAGGATTGTTTTAGTCTCTCAGTTTTTTTTTCTTCGCCCCACAACAGTAAAATCGGGGGGAAAAAAAGCTAAATTCAAATGTATTCTGTCTCTTGAGTATTTCCCAGCAGCTTTTTCTTTCTGAATATGTAACATCCATTGTAAGTTGAAAGTTCTTTCATTCTGAATACATACATGATATTGTTTTCATAATTCCTACCATCGTATTTTCTAACTCAGAGTGGCTCACCAAGCTGAGCTCCATGTCTTTAAAAGGTTCTTTTATTCATTCTTCTTCTTCTCAGTTTTCATTGTCCCCTGGTCTGAATGTTCTTTCAGAGGGCTTCCTCCCACCAGCCATGAAATGTTTTTCTCGCAAACATTTATCACGTTTTCATTTAGGTTGTCAGGGTACAAGAGGAGCTCTTTGGAGAGCTTGCCAAGTGTTGAACAGGCACGAGGGGCTGAATGAGCCGACGGCCGTGTGCAGTGAAGAGCACAAGGCTGTGAGAGCTGACGGAGGCTACACCTGTTCAGGAGCGAGCCAGAGAGACACGGAGAGGGTCGGGAGCACAATAGTTTCATGTGGTTGTCTTTCTCATAACGTAAGAGTTTGGTGGTACACTTATTTTTGTGTTCAAGCTTTAGTATATTGGAGGCAGGGTCTGCTATCTCTCTCTCCAAAGTTCTTACCCTAATATCCCTATCAACATCTCTAAAGCTGTGTCATTTACACAATGTATTTTGTTCTGGCTCCGCTGATCACAGGGTTGGGCGTTTCTATCTCGTCAATGTCGAAGTGTCTTCGGGCAGCACACAATGGAAGCCAAAATTGCTGCAGATGGTCGGTAATACAACAGTTGATCCATCTGCCCGGTATTGTAGCTTTAGCACAAGGTTGCCAGGTACGCAGAGGATGAATCCTACGACTTTCGTGATCGGACTTCTTCATTTGACGTGACAGTGGAAGTGAGTGATTTCTGGTCTCACCCTCTGGGTAGCCGGGGGGGCGTGCTCTAGATGCCGCTCAAAAATGCAGAACTTCCTTCTTGTCTTCGCTTTGTATTACAAACTAGCTACGCTTCCAACAGTGGAAGTGGTACCCCAAAATATGTAGTGTAGAGCAGGGTTCCCCAACCACCATCATTTTGTACCGGGCCGCGGCGAGTGCATACTATAAAATGCGATAATAACATTTACATTATATTGTTGTAAATTGTCTCGCATGCAACCGGTCCGTGGTGCAAAAAGGTTGGGGACCTTTGTTTGGATATTCAGCCCTATTTATTCGAGTCCGAGTATACGTACGAAGAAATGCAGAGGAGCGAGGCCGAGACTGGCTGCCAGTGACCCTCCGGGGGTGTCAGAAGCTTGCGCACGTTGCATCCTGGTACTTGTAGGCACTGTCGGAACGGCTACGCCAGCTGTAGAACTCAGCTTTCTCGGTCAGTATATCACACACTGAGGAATTTCTTTCTTCAATTGATTACATTTAGCATCAGCACTGATTGGACATCCATTTTTTTCTCTAGTCTATTTCTCTTCTCACCAACCCTTCCTCCTTATTCCCTCCAATTTGTTTTCTTTCTCCTCATGCCTTCTTCTCCCCTCTCTTTCTCTCTCTCTCCTCTTCCCCTCTTGTTCCTTACTTTCCTCTCTAACTTTTCTCACTCTTTTATGGAGCTGTCAATGTTCTATAAAGTCACTGGGTCTTCTGTTATGCTCCTCCTAAACCCTGGGAACAGGAGATAAGGAGGTGGAGGAGGTAGATCCCTCCACAGGGTCTTTTCCTCTCATACGCGCTCCATCTTAAACTGTATGATCTCCCTCTTTTGCCCAGGTGCTGCATTTCTCATGTGTTTTCCCCTGATCTCTTTTCTCCTTAACTCATTTTCCAGCAATTTACAGAATTTCTTGCTCCAACTTTTACTTCCCTTCGATTGTGTTCGTAAGCAACGTTGTCTCTTTTTCTCCGCCCCCCCTCTCCTTCTCCGTGTCAATCTCTCTCCCCTTGTATCTCTCACTTGCTGTTCATCTTCCCCCTCTCCATCTTTCTCTCTGATCATAGTGCTATAAGCTGTGTGATGCGTCAAAAGAGCAACAGTAAGTGTACTTTTCTCCCGATGGCGACGTCTTTCTTTGCCAAACACTAAGGATGTTGCAGCGAAAGAATTGGTGAGGGAGGGGAACCAAGACAAAGGAGAGCAAGAGGGGGGAAACAAAAAAGATGAAAGACAGATTAAAGAGAAAACTCTGCAATACAAGAAAAAGAGAGTGGGAATCCAGAAAGAGAAGCACAAAAGAAACAGAAATTCTCTCTTGTGACGACTTGTTTGAGGATCACAGCATGAGTGGCGCTCAAATGTCAGAAAGGCGATTGTATAAAATTGTCTTTGTTGCAGAATATCTGAATATCTGAATAAGTCACATAAAAAAAAAAAAGAGAGAAAAGCCATCTTTACTGGAGGGCTATCTGGAGTTGAACATATGCAATCACAACACTGCAGATTATTTCAATATTCCAGTTCTCTCTATCGTTGATGGAAGGATCGGAGAATACACATGGCCACAAAGGTGCTCCTGGTCAAAACTATGACTAAATGTGTTCGTCATCATGCAATATTGTTGATTAAAAACAAAAAACGATGAGAGGAGATGAAATATTATAGACTAGCTGTGACCAACAGCTCTACAGCTCGTTCTGTTTGTCCGTCGGTCCACAAAACTGTCCCGAGCCTTTGGTCCCGAGCGCAGTTTTTAATTTTTAAGGTGTCTGTGCGTGTGCGTGTGTGTGGATCCATGCACGTACATATGTGGTTGCAGCTACTTGTTTTTCCATTTTCTCAATTCGACAATGAGCTCAGTCAGGAGGACCTGGAGAGTTATTTAAAGGTTTTCTATTCACAAGTCTATGATTGAGGGATCCACGCGGCTCTCAACAGGGCGATGGATGAGGTGATATTTGACTGAAATGTTCATCTGATGACTAATAAAGACTGAAATGTCAACCGTTTTCACTGACTGAGATCGTACTTTGACGAACATGAGACTAAAATGCCCAAACTTTTAGTTTCCAACACTACGGGTCCTTGGGTCCCCAGCAATACCTTCACACATGGCAGGTATTGGCATGTGTGAAGTAGATTGAACGAAGGGGTTCTTGAGATAGACACAAGCAGCAAAAGATTCCTCGCTTTGTTATTAGAAAAGTCAGTTTTCTTCATATGCTCCTTCAAAACAAAGAGGAGGAAAAAAAAACAAAAGAAATACAACGACACCAAACTTTTGGGGTCAGGAAGAAGTCGAGAAAAGCCATTAAACTTGTACTCGCTCCCACGTAGCCCCTCATGCTCACTTCCTCTGTCCACAAGCCCAGGAGTTTAAATTAAGCACAGGAAATTCAAATGAAGTCCACACTTGGAGTTCCAATATCTGCACCTGAGCATTTAGAATCTAATATGTCCCCTGCCGCTCTTAGCTTTAAAGCAGTTCTCCAAAGTTTGACATTGGGAGGCATAAACTTGGCTGGGAACTTGGCAGAGCCCCGTTGTTCTTTCCCATAGCCTGTGAGGGGGAGTGTCAAAGACAGGATTGTTCATTAGTAAGAGAGTCAGCGGCTACACACGACAGGCTGGATTATGGTGAGAGACTGAAGGGAGAAGGGGTGGGTGGGGGTAAAAGCTGGCAGAGGGAGGACTGAGTGCAGTGGGATGAAATAACTCCACTCCACCACCTTTCTTGTCTTATTTCTGCAGGAGCAGCAACATGTAAATCTTATGTTAATCAATATTGTTGAAAAAGGCCATGTTTTACTTTTGCTGTTAAAGAAAACAGTAAATAATTAGTACACTTGATGATAGGATTTTTTGTAATTACTATGTATTATTACACTCTTAATGGTAACTTACTTAAGTAAAGTGTTACCAAATTATAGTTTCACTTTATTAGAAGACTGAAGTCTTTCATTCTGGGTGATAATGAAGCGGCTGTTATCAAACATGTTACAGCTCCATTAATACAAGTTGATGAAACGATGCATTATTTCTTCAATCATCCTCATTTCTAAATTCAATGAATTATGGTTATTGTAGTTTGCTGCAGATTGTATCGTCAAACACTCCTTCCCTCTGCTGTGAAATCTTGAATCGTGAAGCAATGTGGACTTTTTTTTTTTTTTTTTGTACAGTTTATCATTTTTCTACACCTGTTTGAGTGTTCGCTTGCTTTTTATTTACCAGCACATTCTAGGCTTAGCAGCATCAAATCCTTTGTGCAAACTACAAGGACAAATGCAATGTTTGAACGCCGGCTTTGTTCCTCAAAGCATCCAAAATAAAGCAGAAAATATAGTTGACTTGAGTGTTGCCCAAATATAAATATACTTTTGGAAACCCTGATTCTTTTTTTTGTTCGTTTGTTTCTTTAATAAATTGATTGGAGGGGCGCATCTCATCACGAGGAACACCATTTCTTTTGTAGTTAATGATGTATTTTAGGTGTTTTGTGTTACTTTTACCGAATATCATGGGGAAAGTGAACAAAGAAGGTATTCACTGAAACATACGTTTGTGCAGCCGTACTCCGAGTAAAATATCCAAGTATCACATTAAAGGACACTCCTCTTTACTTTGTTATTTACTGCAATTTCTTTTTCTTTGTTCCAGTTCCCTGAAACGTACCATTGCCACGCGGAGAGAAGAACACTTGCACTGAGGTTGTCACCTGAATGGGCTGACAACTGAGCGTGAAGTGGGAAGAGAGAAACCGAGACAGGCACATTTCTCTTTTATTCTCTTTGATGATACATTAGGTCAAAAGAAATTCTAGTTGTTTCCAAGGTTTGGGACACAGTTAGAAGCTCAGTAACATCCTGTACCTTGTGTGCAGTGTTGATAGCTCGTTTTGCTTGGCCAAGAAGGGGAATTGGCAAGAGGGGGCTCCTTCCTTTCTTTTCTCCGGAGAATAATGAACGCAAACCACAAAGAGACAGTGATTTACACACAACACTAAGGCAATTTTTTTCAAACTAGAGCACACAGTAAGTCTAACAATGGGAAGCAATGAATAACACTGTGTTGTGGGCAGTGCAGATTAGACAGTAAGGACAATGAAGGAAGGGGAAAAAGTCATGGGACGAGAAGACAAGACCTTCTATATCAGGTGTTAAATAATGTTATTGGCATAAAACTACATAAGGCCCAAAACAGACCGTCCTCTCCAACAAAGCGGCCGTATAAGTCTTCTGTTTAGGCAGCTTATTACAACCTATATTGACATTTATTGTTAGACGTGACCTCCAGCGGCCGTAGGTATTGTGACGGGAGCAAAGAAGGATGGTGACGAAGTATGAAGAGCGTCAAAGTCTGCGTAGGAAGGAGGTCTGTTGTTTGTGTCCTGTGTGACACCAAAAGTCATTATTGATTTATTGTAACATACGTAACCTAAGTTACACAGCAAACGTCTCATTTTCACCCAAACCAATGATCTTTTCCTCAACCTGACCAAGTAGTTTATCCTTATTCACAAACGTCCACCACATGTTCGAAACTGGGACCGTTTTAACGCGCGCCTGTTGCTGGTACCAACGTTCACATACGTCATTTTGGGAGTCATTGGCGACAACGACCAATAAATACAGGCAAACATTGTATTCAGTCTGTGCAACAAATCCCAGCCAAAAGCTACAAAGCATTAGCTCAAAAATACACGGCCTGTGAAGCCAGGTCGAGAGCAAGACAAATGTAAAGGGACTGAGACAGAATGGCAAAAGAATTAAGAAAGCCCACAAAAGGAAAGAGAAATAGATGAACAGGGAAGTAAAAAGAAAAGAGATCGATGCCTTATCAGTGGTTCCCAGACCCTAAAATCCCTTTTGGCTCAACATCAAGATAATTGCAATGGCTGCTGGGGGGTTTCAAACGCTGTAACAATTGATTTTACAGTTCAATTAATTAATATATTTCCTTGTTGTAATTGCAGACTCATTCCCACACAGCCTCTTTGGATATCTTTACACAGAGAGGTTTTGATTTTGCGCAGAGGGGAAGATATTGAGAGGAGGGGGGAGAACAAGAGTAAAGAGGGAGATGGAGGAAGTGTTATTTCACAGCACTCGCCGTGTGATTAATTCATTATTAATGGCTGCATTCCATTTGGGTGTAGCAGTTCCATCGTCCTGGTGTTGTGCATGCTTGTTCACTGTAGCGGCTCTTACTGCCACACCCGAATGGAACAGGGCCACCATTGGTGTCATTAGTTATCTGTCAAAATGGTTTAAAGAATAAGACCTAAGGCAGTGCTGACCTGGATTCCACCATCTCATTGGGACAAACTACGTGAACTCTGAATGGGGGGAAAAAAATAGTACTTGGAATTTTATCATTTAATGTATACTGAATCTTACTTTTCTTCAAACCTGTGAAAATCCATACCATTGTATTTGAAATAAAGCTATTTGTCCTTGTACTTGCCCTTTGTTTCAGATCCTAGCCTCTTTACAATGTGTTAATTAATAACCTAGGCTGACAAGGTAATAATTGTCGTCTGCCTTTGTAAGCACATGACACTATATTATATGCAATGGCAAACAATGCAGGATTTGATGGTTTTGATTGAAAAAAGTGGTGGTGGTGCTCTAGTGGTCTTGGCATCTATATATAGAAACAGTAAAAATATATGTCTATATTTCTTCAAATTCCTATAAATGATGATAATGATGTAGCTTACAGTATATGTTAGGTTAAGGAAAAGAGCATGTATTGGGTTAAAATAAGTAGAACTTTGAATAAGTCAACGTGTTGAGTCTTGTTTTCACACTTTGTCATCCCTTATAATATATTCAAATGTGCTAAAATACATTACATACCTGTTAAGAGGTACCTTTCTCCTTACGCCCCCTCATGGCAAAATGGAGGCATGCATTCAAATGTAATCCCATTATAATGTACAATAAGATCGGGCCTTTTCACATAAAACACGTTACAGCCAATGAAACAACGTGACCATCAGTTTGAAGGTGTCACGCCAGGATGAGCGGAGGGTGGGTTAATGACTGCTCAGTGTACACATAAAGATACCATGACTTGAAGAAAACTAATGGTTGTAAAAAGCTAGAAATGAACTGCACTCTCCACTACACCCCTGGGCGTAACTTACAGGGGGAAAAAACAATGAAAATAAGACCTAGGTTGTAAAAAAAAAAAACCTGGAATTTCCCATTAAGACTGACTTTTTTTTTACAGTGCATTCAAGAGCTTTCATTCCAGCCACAGATTGGTAACCACTGAGGCCTTTGCAATAACTATTGAACATTTTATAGCCAATAAGCAGAGGGACTCCCATATCCTTCATGTGAGCTCAGGTGCACCTCCACTCTTTTTCCTCCTCGTCTCCCTTGTGTTTATCGCTTCCCCCGCATCTATCTTCCCGTCCTCTCCCTCCCCCCACTCCTCTCTACACACCTCCGCTCTTTCTTTCTCTCTCTCTATCTGCTCAGGCTGGACATTGAAGTGAGATGCTCAGTTAGCGACAGCCCACCTCTTCTCCCACACACACACACACCTTTCGTCAGAGCCCACGCAGACACAGAGCACGACTTCCTTTCAAGTCTTCTTTTAAGTCACCAGAGCGCATTAATATGAATACATATCTCATTACTCACATTCAAAGTGCACATTCAGAGTCATCAGCCTGTCACTCAAATGAGAACATGATAAAGTGGTGCTTTACATAGAACAAGGGAAATTTACCGAAGTGTGTAGGCACACACTTGTGGAGGAAAGAAAAAGGACAAACTTGCAGGCAGAGGGAAGAAGGCAGGAGTGGAACATTTGCATCTTCTTCTTTTTTATTACCCTAAACAAGTGAACTATGTGAGACTGCAAGGCCGTCTAAATGCAAGTCAACCTGTATGAAAAATTGTTTTAAAAAAAGAAAAATTATTTTCATGATAGCAATGGAGTGAAGTGCATTTTTCTTCTTTATTGCTGGAAGACAACAGAGACATTATCTTGCTTTCATGAGCATCAAATATTGAATATGAGATTAAATTACTTATGAAGGTGGAGGTTTTGGATCTTACTCATTCCTATCAGTGTACACACTATGTATAAAGTACAAAGGAAGCAGTGTGTGTGTGTTATTGTGCTAAATGAACAAGGTATTATACATTCCTGTAAATTCACATGTGGAGTATGAAGAGACTTTTATTTTGAAGGGTACAGGTGAACACATCCGGTGTACTTTCCGAAAGCGTTTTAGCACAGTTAAGACAGTAAATATGCTTTAACGTAGCATTAGCATAGCAAAACCCAAGTTACCAGCGCTAGTGCTAGCTAAGCTACTTTGGTCAGCAAGGTGCATCCATTATTCACGCAAACTGTGATATTAATTGTGATGCTAATTTTGGCTAGCAAAAAAAACATGCTTCAAACTAAATGTATTTACCGGAAAAGAATCATCAGCCGACTAGGAGTGTCTCTTTGTACACCCGAACATTGAACACAACTGTGGCAGCGACACTGACAGCATGGCAGCGACTTGTCAATCACACAATGAGCCCATCATAAAAGCATATCCTGCTTTATCTTCTATTTTACTCTATATGGTAACGTCATTTATAAAGTGAACATGCTGTATTGAAGAAGCCTTGAAACTAGCAATGAGACCATAAATTCATTAGGAAAATGTGTACTGAGGTAACAAATCAAGTGAGAAGTAGGGTCATTTTCTCATAGACTTCTATACAAGACTTCTTTTTGAAACAAGTGGAGTCGCCGAGCACTGGCTAATTGAAAGCATGCAGGTTCTTCCGCAATGGCTTCACCTTTCAGACCCAGAGGTTATGCCCCTTGGTTAACATACACTAGACCCACACATAAACCATCCCTTACAGGATGATCAGGTGTGAGAAACAGCTTTACTACTCAGAGCAGTTGAAAGGGCAGAATGACAGTCAGTACTTCACAGCCTCCGTGACTCACTGCTCATTAATCATAACCCTCCAGATTCAAAGGGAATCCCCTTCAGTCCAACAGAAGCAATGAATGACCTTTTCATGGGGGATTGAGCTGTGTTGTGTCCTTTGCTGTTGTATAATTATAGTATAGCCCCCTTCATGTTCCATGACTAAATATCAGGTAGATGGAGGCACTACTTGCCATTCTGAATGGTAAGATGGAAATATCCCATCACCATGGAAACTTGCTTGCTTGCTGTTTTTTTCCGATGACTTTGCTACATGTTTTGTGATCTTCTATAGAGCCAGCATGAACAAGCTATTATAAGAAGACATTAACGGGCCTTAATAAAGTCAAAGTTTGATAAATCGACACCAGTGCACATTCGCTGTTGGAGGATTTTCCCCCACATTAAATAGTTGTTCATGGCTCCTAATATGATGTACCCTCCACGTGTATGCAGTAGAGCCTCTCTGTGTGTGTGTGTGCGTGCGTGTGTTTTTTAGTTTGCCTCTCCACACCTGTCCACCAGGTGCCCATTGTGTGATCCCTGCACACCTGTGGCTCATTACCTTGTCAGTCTTCTGACCTGCTGTCTGCTTCACCAGCTGCACCCAATTCATTATTAGTCACTGTGTGCAGTCAGTATTGTCCCTAAGTCTTTGGCAGATTGTCCAAGCTGCCCTCATGTTCCTGCTGCCTCCTGACTTGCCAGTCTAATTTAAGGGTAAAACACAGAACATGACGAGGCAAACAATTAAAGCACCAACCGTGTAACACAGTGTTGGGCAGTCGATGTCGCCGTTAATCCGAAGGTTCAGTGTACTGCTTGTGTCCATTGTTGTTGAGGAGCCGACAAATCTTTTCAGGAGCGGCCTATTATTGGAGTGCTATTTCAACAGAACTATATTAAGCTGCTTTTTATTAACAGTAAGAATGCGACAGATGTCAGCTGTCATGGTTACCGTGGCGCCATTTCCCACCCCTTCCAGATTTACACTGTTTCTGCCCTGAGGCTTGTCTCGTGAATACCTTATGCCTACCTTACCCTAGAAGAGTTTTAAAAGACTAAAGTCTGACACCCTCTCGCATCTAAAGACAACGTGTCATGAGAGAGTTTTTAGTCACAGACTGTAAGATTTTGCAAAGATCTTCCCAGGTCACTATTTGCAGGAGCCACAAATATGTACGAGAGGGAGAAATGCAGACAGATTTATATTATTGAAGCTTGCAATCTCCAGTTAGCTCATGGGCTAATAGCAAACATTCCAAGAATGTGAACAAGTCCCGGTTGTGTTGGACTGTGGAAATGAAGGAGAATCTGGTGGAGTTGTGGAGTGAACTAGAGTGCCTCTTTGTCCTCTCCTGTGTGTACCATAGAGTCGAAGGGACGAAGAAGAAAGCAGAAGGGAAAAAAAGTGGACAGAAAAGGCTGAAGCCAGAGTCTGAAATTAGTTTTTTTTCTTCTCACCTGCCACTGTGGCCGCTGGTCACTGAACATTTCTACCGGCCACTCAACTCTGAAATCTATGCAGAGCACTTCGGCATCACAGACTCAGTGTTTACAATTCCAGACGGTACAAATATCGAATATATCAATTATGTAGATAAAACATTTTTGATGAGTAGCACACAAAAGAAACAGATAGTGTAGCATTTTGCAGCCCTGATTAATGGTTATTACACAGAAACGACCTACTAAGTGTTTCCAGGTAACAAGTCACAGCATTAAACATATCATTTGTTCTATTAGCATTTTTTTTAATCCAAATATTGCACTGGTACAACCATGGCATAGTAACAAAATAGTACTATGCTGTTACTACATAGTTTTGCCTCGTTGCTATCTTTAATGTGTTTATTCCACAATCTATACCCATTGTTAATATCAGGCTATTACCTGTGTATTAATTTTGGTTATTGCATGATATTACTTAATTATTACCTCTTTATCATCTAACTATTTCCCCACCATTACCATGTTATCATCACACTGTTATGTAAAGTGCTTTCAAATATTTTAATCAAATGGCCGAGCAGTCCTTGGAAAGGTCAACTTTTATAAAGAATCAAGTATTCAACCTTTCCCACGAATGTGTTTTCAGGATAATTCTTTTTTGAAATACATAAATTAGTGGTGAAAGTTGACTGAGCTCCATGCTGTCTTCAAGTCATGGCCTGCATCAGATTCAAATCACACCTGGGAGCTGCTCAATACCAGCTCAGCTACACTTTGCCTTTTTGTTCATTTCCCTTCCCCAGCACATATTTTCAACAGCTGGTGGCAAGATTCAAACTGGAAACTTTTCCGCTCATGCGCCCCCTTTTTCTCACCTCGAGACCGTCAGCACCACCTGCGCAATATGCTTCCTGTTAAATCGTGTGGTAAAGGTGGATCCGTGATTAAAAAAAAAAAATAAAAAAGTGCAGGGATAAGCGCTTTGGTTGGAAGCACTTTGCATCGTTAATTATAAGTGGAGGAATGATCAGGCCATTGGCTCCAATTTGTCTTCCTGGTTTTGAGGTAATGAGCCTCTTTCTTTATGTTGCTCAATTCCATGGACAACACACACACACACACACACACACACACACACACACACACTTGTTTACATGCACACATACTGTACAAATGCTCATTCTTGACACACACACACACACCGTTAAGTTAATTAACTAATACATCTTTTCATGGTCTGGCCTTATCTATCGCAGTGGGTATAAAGTTACTCACAGGAGACGACAGACAATGGCCTGCAACAACAAAGAGTTTTCAACAAACCTATCTTGTTTCTATGGGGAGCAGCGGAGAAAGAGATGGAGGGAAGGAGAGGGAAAATGAGAGGGTGGAGAGGGACAGGAATCACACGCACACTACCTGCCATAGACTATCAAGTCTTCACTGGCAGTGGCACAGTGCAGCTCTGTGCCTACATCACAACTGGTTTATTTTTCGTGCACCTAGATGGCTGGACACAATGCAGTGGTACAGATGGTGCATGCGCGTGTGTGAATAAGATAGAAGGAGGTAGTTTGCGTGCGGGGATGAAGTGTAACCTGGAGGTGGTTTGGATCAATACATGGAAACTGAAGAGAAGCTGGCCAAATACTGTACAATTAAAGATTCCGGAAAGATTGAATATGGAGAGAAGTTAGGAAAGGAGAAAGTGGAAAAACAGAAGAAATGTTTTACTCGGCAGTGGAGCCATTTTGGCTGAGCAACTTTCATAGGAATGAATGGGAGCCCCCCTCCAGTTCTCTTTATACTATACATGGTGATAACGCAACCTTTAGCAGCCATAATGCAAGTCTTCAGCATTGAGTGTAAGGTTTTAAGTCTTCCTTATTAAACTATTGACTTTTACTCAAGCAAAAAGTTGCAGCCCCTATAGGTCCAAACAGCCTGCTATACGTTTCTCGAAGTTTTGAAGGCACGTCCACGAGGTCATATGCCTTTAACAACGCCCCCCACAGATGTTGGATTAAAAAGGCTAACTTGCGTACAACTAGCTCAATAGCTTTCCGTGTGTTGCCGCAGCAGCTCAGTGTTTTTACAGTGACGAGTATCAAGAGCTCTGATGGTTAACTTATCAGTACGATGATGCAGATGTTTACGTTGTTAACATCATTCGTCACAAGCATTAAATCACAAATGCATGCATACAAAACTGTAAGGAGACCAGCTGATCCAGATGCATTGGCGACGCCTGGTAGGACAGCACTGCCACCCACACACCCACGCCATACATTAACCATACTTTAGCCATACTTTAGCCATACTTTAGCCATACTTATTTCACCATTTCACAGCGCAAACAATTAATACTAGCAACAAAAAAAATGTGTTATCCTGTATGTCCACAGCTTTTCAATACAGCACAAATATGTGTATACGAATAGATGGAGGACAGTGTCAATGTTCCAGAAATGCAAGAATCATGTTGATGGGGCATTCTCTGCTTTGGTACTAGGGCTGAACAAATTGTGAAAAACTATAATGGCAATAGGGATATGATTCATGACATTGGAGGGAATAAACATTTCTGCATCATATATTAAATGATCTTTTGAGTGATTGTTTTTTTGCAAGGATCTGTACCAAACTAAGATTTCTTCTCACGTCCGTAGAATATGATTTATAGGGCGCGACATCTCTTCACATTTTTTGGATATTGCATTAGGCCTTTTCCATAAAATTCCAATTAATTGTTCAGTTTTAAAAGTGTAAAAAAAGGTCAATTTTTTTATGAATTTTGTCTCATAAAAATAAATATATTTAGACATTCAGCACTAGGGTTCCTATCATGCTTTTTTTTAATCATGATCACCTTACAGCAGGAAGTTGTAGCCATAGAAAGCAATTCTGTTTTAGCCACAGACAACTGTTGATGCTGAAGAATATCACAATTACTAGGTAAGATCTCAAGTTACTTGTTCAATGGCTTCTAAGCAGAACGCTGGATGTCAATCCCTCATGGACATCTGAGATGCCGCTATTGACGCCACATCTGCACTTAAAAGGTTAAGTCTTGCTGATTCCAGGAGCGCGTGTGTTTCGATTTCCGCTCTGAGGAGAAGGTGTACGAGTTTGGTCACAAACTACAATAATCCCCTAACTTGTTCCCACGCTCTTTTATCGGAGAAATCCTCAACGCCGGATGAAGTAAACTTACCGTGAGAATAAAAAGTAAAGGAGCTGTTTTTGGCAGTGCACAGAGTTAGCACCAAGGACACCACTGGGCACACGTCATTACGCTTCTGTTACGACTCATCAATCTAAAAGTGTCTCCTAATCAACAAGCACACAGCCGGCAGAGAACCGCCTGTAAGAGTTTCATGGGCCGTCCCTCTGCTGCAGTAGGGGAGGCAGCATTGCCGTTTGACGAGGACCGTATATATTGACACTAAAACGGACTATAAAACACAGTACTTTTAAAAGTTTTTTTTATACCATGTTGCTTTAAACTAAGACAGTAAAAGGAGTGGGTCTGTTTTTATTTAGCGTTACTGCAAACACTAGACTGCAGTCGGGCTACCAGTGGTGCCAGGGCCGGTTATGCATATACCTATTAACATGATTCTATCATCGCTTTGACTCCCTGCTATCCAGCCACTCACTGATATTTCTATACAAAATAATTTCACTTCCCTTGAAAATAAACCCATTTTGGTTTCTGGATCTACGGTATTACCACTCTGCTGGGTTTTCTTTCTCTATTCACCACATGTAATGGAAGACCATTTATCTTCTGTATTACCAGTTTCACAACTTTCACTGATCATATTATTTTTTTTTTTTTTTACCTCCACCAAGGAGATCATTTTTTTTCCATTCGGTTTGTTTGTCTGTCAGGATAATTTCTTTCATGGAAGGGTGTATAGCATGGGCCAAGGAAGAACCCATTTAAATTTGGAGTGGATCCGAATCACAGAGTCTATACACACGTTATTTTTCACTTTTGTTAACATTGTGAGATAGGGTTGACTTCAGAAACCCGACCACACCCGGGACGCAAGTGTGCAGGTAAACATGCTCACTCAGGTTCAATGACTCCTTCACACCTGTAGAGTTACAAAGTGGTAGAAAGCCGCTGGTTCTAAAAGCACTTTTTAAACTGAATTTAAAATTTCGGATTTTCTTGTATAATGTTGCTCAACATAAAAACATAGAAGTCTACTGAATAATGCAACAATTCCATGGTTGTATGTGTGTCGCCACCAGTTAAATTATCTCAAATGATTTGGCTCTAAATACCACATACCCTTGACCCTGACGCCATAGTTGCTGGGTTTGTCCAAACACAGAATCTCTCAGAATGACCTTCTGCTCACGGTGACAGCTTAACTAACTGAATGTTTTAGCTCAGTGATTGGATTTTTTTTGTTTTTGTTTTACCAAAATAAATCGAGGGAGTCGTACTTAACTTCTCACCTCACATTTCATGGACACGGGGCTCTTTCTCATAAAAGAAACAGATATTTTCTTTTTCATTTCTTTGGTACAGCAGATTCAACCGGGGAAGTTTTGCGTCCTTCCGAGTCATTGAAGTGCTCCAATGAATGGGACTTTCACTTTGTTTAATGGAACTTGTACAAGCCTGACAGCATGTCTATTCATTGGATTTAATCGGTCCCTATCACAGTCTTTTCCTAGAGACTTTGCCATAGTGCCCCATTAGAGTGCAATGATTCAACTATCCGATAAAGTAAGTCAAACTCTTTAAGCCTGCAGTCTTTTGAAAATGATTTTGCAAAGCCAAATTTGGGTAAAAAAAAAAAAAAAAAAAAAAAAAAAAAAGAGGTTGCCGCGGAGGCCTGATGACCCTGCCTTTATTTCAAACTGCTACTCTGGCTCAGGATTTAAAAGTTGGTTTAATGGGGAGGAAGAGCCTGAAAACAGATAGTACAAGCGAGTAAGGCCTCGCACACGCAAAGTCTTGTAAGGGCTTGCGATCCTCGCCGATACCCATTCAACGCAGGTCAGCCTGCAGCAGAAACGATGGGATTAGATTCAGCGGCTTATCTCGCCATGAAAATGTAATTCTGAAGTCAACTCTTAGACATGACACAATAGCCTTCCTTTTATTCGCCGCACACATGCAGATACGAAGTGTGGGTGTGCAGTACTGTAGTGAGCGGCGGGTGATATCCTTGAAATACACATTATATTACAGAACCCTTCCACGCAAGCTGAATGCCTGCTTGCGTCCAGAGAGCTGTAGGATAGGAAATTAGGATGTAATATGATTAGGGAAGGATGTAATACAATGTGATTTAATTTGATGGAGTGGGCTCAAGCCAAAGAGAGAGAGAGAGAGAGAGAGAGAGAGAGCGAGAGGAGGAGGAAAAGGAAAAAAGATCTCTATTCTTTTTTTGTGGCGTGATGGGATCAGGTTTTTCTATTAACGCTAAAGCGATGACAGCTTTACAATGCCATCTGTTGGCGCTCAAACTCCACTGAAGGCAGGAGATAAGCGCTTCAGCCTTCTACCTCCTGCTCCCTGCCTGGATCTCTCTCTCATGCTCCCCCTTTCTCTCCCGTTTTGAGAGTGGATTTGTAAGAGAGAGATAAGGCGGCGAGCGAGCGCACCCTCTTTTATTTCCTCTCTCTCTGTGCATGTCGCCCCTTCCTCATTCGAAGGTGCTTATATTCTGCAATCTTTAAACTCCTGCATTCAATCAGCAACCTGCTGCTGTGTCCTCTGCTTTAAGTCCTTCACTTTGATATTCACTCGTCCTGGTTTCTGATCCTTAACTGGACTGGAAGACAGGAGATAAGAGGGCCGGCTTGTTTCCTGCTGCTAGATCCCAGATCATTCTCCTCACTGGATTTCCTTCCCTCTTGCTCTCTTTTGCTTTCCCATACAAAATTGGCTTGAAATTTAAGATAAGACAGACGTCACCTTTCTACCTCCCCCACCCCCCACCCCCAAAGACTTTTAAGAAAAGTTTTACACAGTTGAAAGGTTGGAATTGCTATTTCCTATTAAATATAGCTCTGCAGGTATTTTCAAGATTACTTGCAAGTATGTCCACAATTCAGTGAATTTGTGTAAACACTGTACTATTTTTTTATTTTTTTTTTAGTAATGTACAATATGTGATACAGTGTCATGTGTTTATAGTGAGTGTACAGGAGTGAGAGTCATATCTGTCCAGAGGCCCGAAAAAACGTTGTCTTGCTGACTCTCTTTCGCTGCCAGTGCCGCACACGCGCTTTAGGGCCGACTCTCAGGTATTGAAATTTGGCCCCGATTGATTTTAGCGATTTAGCGTGAACTTGGTAGTACCGACGTGATTCGGCCCGTACGAATAAAAGTATGGTTTCGGTTCCAAAACACTAAATGCAGTGGGGGAAACAAGGCACCAACTACAGCTTCACAGAGCCACTAGTCTTACCTACCTTTTAACTGTCTTCGCCTCCAGCCCAGGGGAAGTTCATGTCTCTTAGCGTCCACTTGCATCTTAACATTTGACTTTTATGCAACAGGTTGACAATGACTCTCATGATTGTGTTTAATTTAGGTTTTTTTTTTCATCGTGTGCCTTGTAGGCCCTGGAACTATTAACTGTAATCAAGCACAGAGGGTGATGTCACAGAAAAGTCTTTCAAGAATTCAAGAAAGTGAGATAATCACGGCGTGGTTCTTGTAACTTTAAAGCTACTTGATTATAGGAATAATTACATTACGGTTCATTTAGCAGACGCTTTTGTCCAAAACAATCATGAGGATACGACTCTAAACAGCGAGAATCTTGCAAGTACATCAGCTTCAAATAGGTGAAATCACACAAGTGTAGAAGAATAGCTTCAAATAAGCCAAACCAAAGTAAGAGCAACAAAGGGATGCGTCCTTGTGAGCTACAGCATTTGTTTGTGTACGTCCATGTGTAGGTTCAGCCAAGGCTGGAACACAATGTGCTCTTCGTAGCCATGAGGCAAAGGTCACTTCTTTGACAGATGGATGTTTCCAAAAAGGTCAGGGTGCACCCACACAGTATTTCTATTGTTCATGTTGACACAGTTTATGTAACAACTTCATAGGAAAGAGTTGAGGAAAGCTGTGCATCTCGGTTTTTTTTAACACTTGCTCAGTATGCGGAGGACAATTTTAAACCAGACAACGCAAATGACCAGATAATGGCCAGCACACACATATAGGAAGCCAATCCTTTCCTCCCCGCTACCAAATTCACACTGTGCATGCCCAAATGTGTGTCGTGTCTACTTCCTGTTGTGCGCTCTTTAAAAGCTCCCAAAGCAGGATTCACGTGTGGATTCAGCCTGGACAGGAAGGCCCAAAGACAGTTGATTGACATTTTAGTCATTAAAAAAAAAAAATATCTTGTTTTACATTTTGTTATTTTGCTTCATATTGCCACATTTTTTTATTTACTTATGTATTCCTCTTTATACTTCCACATTTATTTTCTGATTGTGATGGTGGACTGTTTCCGAGATGTTGCCAGTAGAAAACTTCTAAATAGCTTCCTTCATGATAATGATTTATTACAAAGTTTAAAGGATAATTCCAGTTCATTACATATTTAACTTGGGTCATATAATATAGTTTTAAGTGTCGCACTCACTTAAGCTAGTAACTTACTGTATATTTGCTAAAACGTTACTCTCCGTCAGATGATCAGACAGGTTTCAAATTAACCGTCAGATTTTTCTAATTTATTTGGAAGAGAAAACAAAGGCAAACAAATTAAAGTGATCACCCAAACTGTACAATGTAAACATCCACCACGGATAACAGACCAACTTCCTGTTTAAAGTTCCATTTGCTCATTTGCTGTTGAACAAATAAAGTGGTTTAGATGCTCTGGCTGAACTGTCAGCTTGTTTGCTACCTGTCTGGTAATCTGACCGCTCGTGTTTCTGGATCTCTGCAATTCCTCTGGTGACAATCTTATGACAAGACCCACGTTGTGACACCTTCGTATTGTTCTTCAAACCTGCTTTATCTGATGTTTTGGCCACTTGAAAGCAAAAACAAGCAGCAACCATCCATTTACATATCATCACCTTCTAGTTGATGGAGATATTTACACATCTTGCAGATACAGAGCAACGTTAACATTCATGTGGAGTTGTGTATGTGTCCACCTCATGAATGTCCAATAGTCACTCTTTTAGCTCTGCAACAACCTCCTAAAATGACTAAAACGGTGACATAAAGCACAAATAAATACATGCATACATACACATGCAACAAAACAATATTTAGACGGCCACAAACGAGATAATAAATATATAAAATAATATAAAAGAGAAAAGAAAGTTTTCACTCATCGTCAAAGTAACCCTCAGGTGGACTGCTCAGAACCAAGGAGGAGTTTATGAATTATGAACTCTCCCAGTCTGTTATTAGGTTGTCACAGTATGTAAGAAAAGATAATGTAATTCTGTCCCAAAGGTAACAATACAGTATATTCTAAAGCATCCCCAGTCTATCTACCTCAGTTCTGAACCAGTGCCCATATTTATCCATTACTCCAGAAATGATTAATGATGACACTGATAGATGATCCAGCCAGTAGTAGAAAACTGGAAGAAAAAGACATAAAGAGAGAAATCATTTTGCTGTGTAATTACATGCAACAGTAACCATAAACACAGTTTTCAGAGCAGATAAAATATGATCTCTTATTCTCAAAAGAAAATAAACATCTCCCTTGAATTTATTTTCCTGCTGCGTTGCCTTTATAGCTGCTTTCAAATGGGGTTGTGTTTACGGAGAAGAGTCCGTATGAAATTTTTCTGAAAGCCTAGCGGTCACGAGTTGTGACAAGTTCGTTGACGTTTATTAGAAATGGCGGAGGCCAATCGAAGTTAATTTTTCGGGGATGGCAAGTTATTATTTTGTCATTTTAGTCTGACTGTGTTTTTCTTCGAAATTTTATAATACGTCTGAGGCCTCATCTTTGTCCTCTGTCATTATATATATATATATATTACTTCACCCGCTCGCTAGCATGCTCAACTGTTGGCCTCGGTGGCTTACAGACGGCGGCATGCTGTTGCCTAGCAGCCGTGTTCTCACGACCTAACCACGTGAACACCACGCATGTCGATAACATTGAGTTCCACTGTAAGGCAACATGTGACCCACAGTCAGGACACATGGGAGAAAGGAAAGACAGAAAGATGAAAAGGCCGATTATTAATCGTGAATTCTTTTTGGCGCCAACACTTCTGATTAACAGGCGTACAAATGGAGTACCTCAAGTGACAGAGAGCTGGGCGTAGCGAGGGCTTTCTACCAAGGAGGAACACACAGCGGCCAGTTGCAGGCTGGTGGGCGGTCTCTGGGCAAGGGAACAAGCAGCCACACTCCACTGCTGCCAGCAATCACTAATCAGCCTCTGCCTGCATGAACACTCGCTCTCTGGACCAGAGAGGAAGGTGGCGACGTCCCCCGTGGTGTTCGGAATTACTCCGGAGCCAAGAGCGGCCCCAAGCACTGCCACTGCTGGAATTCAGCAGTTTGGCCTTTTTACTGTGAAAATGTGGTTTTGTGTAAGTGGACAAGCCCAGAGGAGTGACTGATGAGTGTGAGTAGGACAAGGGATGTGAATGAATGCACTTCACTTCCTTACCTGAACTGTGTCTGGCTGCCTTTGTGCTTCTTCACAAAAATTCAGTGAAACATACAAATTGCAGGAAGAATGTTTCCTCAATGCCATAAAAACCCTAACAGCTGTTTTTGGTCCAACGAGGAGCTAATCTTAATATAAGGATATGAAACGTGAAACCGAATGAAAACATTCTCCCTTATTACAAATGAATGTTGAATTCGTAAGCAATAAAAGACAAAATGCTCAATTCAATACCCTCAGGGTGTTTTGCTGCTACAGTCTTACTTGGTCTGGTATGACCAGTAACTCAAGGTGGCTTACGTTAGCAAACATACAGGCTCGGGCCGAACAGTCAAAGAAATGACATCCTACGTCTTTTCCTGAATAACTTTTCCTTGACCTCGATGGAAAACGTCAGATGTCAAGGAGA
This sequence comes from Bovichtus diacanthus, assembly GCA_943590825.1. Taxonomy (NCBI): domain Eukaryota; kingdom Metazoa; phylum Chordata; class Actinopteri; order Perciformes; family Bovichtidae; genus Bovichtus; species Bovichtus diacanthus. The sequence continues at coordinate 420,661 of CALSBV010010127.1, forward strand.
TTTCAGACTTGGGGAAAAGACTAGAGCACTGCTACGAGAATCCCCCTGCACTTACTTATATGTGCTACTGAAATGAAGTGTTTTCACAATGGAGTTTTCGTGTTGCAAGTACATACACAATGCCCACTGGGTAGCAGGAAAAGGGACATTGCATTTGCGTGTCGAGCTGGGATGACGCCCCAAAAGGTACATAGTAAAGAGGCCGTGGGAGTACAGGCCGGGTTCGGTTCTTGGTTCTCAGCCTGTGCAGATTTCTAAACCACAGTGGCAGCTGTTTAGCACATAAACTCTACACAAACTCGCTTTTTGGATGTTGAAGTTGACTTGTTGACCATTCAACACTTTCGTCCACTGAACATTATCTCAGCACGTGCCAGGCTTTAAAGAAATGCACTGTTGATAGTCATTGACCCCGAGGACGACCTCTTTCTCACTGAGTCTTCCTCTTATTGGGCCTGAATTTGTTTGTTCCACAGATTTAATTTTTTTTTCTTATTTATTTCAGGGTAATCATTGCATTTTCTATTAAAGCTGCAAAATATAAGCATTTGGCAAGCTGATGAAACGTAAATATTTTAGCACCTTTATTTACCGAGCCACGCCTGGCGTCAAAATGTCTCATAAAAGAAAGGTTGGCCCCCGTTGGTCTCATCTGCAAGTAGACATTTTCCCCTCTTAAGAAATACAGTCTCAAGCAGGATGACTCCAATAGTATGTCCCGTGTGATGAGCTGCTCACACTTCGGAGGCAGCGAAAAAATATCTTTTCTGAAGACTTGTGGCAGCCAACTCCTTACGAAGACACTTTGTTGTTTTTTTTTCTTTTCATTTCTCACTATCTGAATCTTATTATCTGCAGAAAGCCATGGAATCAGACATGGCTTTGTTTATTTAGCAGAAGGTAGCTCAAATTGGAATCACATTGATTGCTGACAGAGAGAGATAGAAGCAGCCTATTCCTGGAGGAATTATTAACTTTCAGAGAGCGGTTTCTGTTACTCAAAGAAAACACGATGGATGGCAGACGTAGAGAAAGGAGGCAGTTAAGGAATATCCTTTAGTCTCTGTGTGTCCGAAGAGCTGGGTGTTTAACGGTGTACAGCGACGTCGACCTCCTCCTGTGTGTTTCCACTAACTGGTCAGCAGTTAGAGAAGAGTACGGTAAGGGTCATTTCAGAGGGAAGACGCATCAAAGAACACACAAAGTTCTTGGAGGATCGGTATTTCGGTAAACTTTAAGTGCTGAAAACACTTAACACGAACACTTTCGCATGCACTGTGGAGTAACTCGATAGCTGCAGGGTAACACTCGAAGCGCACTGCGAGCTTCGGTCATAGGTGTTGTGTTTTTCACCCTTTTTGCAAGCAGGTCACCTTGGTCACAACTTGTGGATTTTCACAGCTCAGAGTGGTGACAGGAAGTGATATACACAGCAAAGAGATGAGAATGAGGACAATGTGGGATGTTACCCTCATAAACATCAGTCATGTCATTTTTATTTATTTTTTTTATTGTCAAATGCTTTTGTAGATGAAAAGTCATTATGTGTAAAGAAAAAAAATTCAATGCTAACTGAGCAGGAGAGAAATCTGCAGGCCGCTGTGTTCCCAAAGTCAAATACGCGAATGATGTGCGCATGCTAATGTTTGCTGATTAGCACTGAGCACTAAATCTGAATGCCTTGGACCCAACTTCATGACAATAGTTACAGATTATTCAGTCGGGAACTAAAATGACCAGACATAACTGGCAATAGTATTAGCGATGCCACTCAATGCAGAAGCAGATCGAGTCTGCGGTGCAGAGACAGAGAGTGAGACGAAGAGAGAATGAAAGAAAGAGAAAAGAATGGGAGACACAAAATGACAAAGAGGTTAAGGCAATCCTCGGCATGAAGCCGCTCTTCTTCCCAGGATTCTCCTGTTCGACTCACTGTCGGGCTCCGTCTGCCCACCGCTGATGGAAAATCCTGTTTGATGAATCACCAGTGACTCACTAATCCAAGCCCTTTGGCGATGGAGGTCAGTGGGATCAAACTGGTATAAAAAGAGAAACAAAGGCAGCTTTTCTTCGGCACAGTCAATAACATGCAACTCCATTAGACCTCCTGCTTCACTGATATCCTGAAAACAAAGCCCTTCATTATTTATGGGAATATTACTCATTGAAAGCTCAGTATAAACTTTTGTCCGGGTGGTATTAGCAGTGAAAGGAGGGTGGCTACGGATATAGTCAAACAACTTTAAAAGGAAAGTTCGTGTTCTTGACCTAAGGTGGTTACTCACCAGTAATATTGACACAGGGATCTTAGCGGGATTTTGAGCTATATAGGATTTTGATATATATATTAATATATATAATATATAATTAATATATATATATATATATATTAATATATATATATATATATTAATATATATAATTAATATATATATATATATATATATATTAATATATATAATTAATATATATATATATTAATATATATAATATACATATATATATTTATATATATATTAATATATATATATACTGTATATATTAATATATATTCATTTATTTATATATATTAATATATTAATTTATTTATATATATTAATATATTTTAATTTATTTATATATATTAATATATTAATTTATTTATATATATTAATATATATTCATTTATATATATATTAATATATATTCATTTATACATATATTAATATATAATATGCTTTTTATTAGACTGCATTAGGCCACTGCATGTTAAACAAGACTAATATGTAGAGTATAGTATATTTTGTAGATCCACTTTGATATTTATACATCGTGTCCTTTTTTAATTAAACCCTCTCTTCATACTTCATGATCATATTTTTTGACGCATTGGTGTAAAGAATTATCTCAACAGAGTGAAATTATGTTTTATAGAATTAGGTTCATCATTCCAACATCATGGTGGAAATGAAGTGACCCCCTTATAAAGGCCCCTCAGGCAAATCTGTGATATTGGGCTTTATGCCTTAATCAAAATGTACTTGACTTGACTCCAGTAAATTCTTAAGTAAGTTCATTTGCATTTCAAGAGTGAAATGAAGTCCACGTGGGGTCGAGTGCTTTTCATCAACTGGACATACTGGGATGAATATTGGCACAGAGCAGCAAGACAGCTCTATTTATTTATGAAAAATGCCAAAATGTATTACCCAGAGCTACACAAATGATGCAACTTAACTTCCTCCCATGAATACATTACAATACATCTAACTAATTAACATTTTTAAGAGAAGAGCTTTGACTTTTGTTGCGCAGGAATCCTTTTAAGGGAAGTGTCTCATCCATCAGATCAATAGTCATTCCTCTGAGCTGATGTCCCTTCAGATTAGTCAACACAATGTCCCGTTTGCCCTGTGAAACACACACCACGGGACATGTCTCAGCGTCTCAGAGAGAGCGCATAAG
>CALSBV010010127.1:424114-454138 GCA_943590825.1 Bovichtus diacanthus
ACACACACCACGGGACATGTCTCAGCGTCTCAGAGAGAGCGCATAAGTCTGTGTGTGTGTGTGTGTGTGTGTGATTGAGTGAGTGATAAAATGATGTGTTTGTCCTCTGTGGGGTCATAAAGTTAACAACCATAACCAACATCATAAACAGGAAGTCAGACTTCCCTGAGGCTCGCACACACACGCACACACGCACACACGCACGCACACACGCACACACACACACACACACACACTAACATAAAATGCACATATCTGCCTCACACACACTGCAGGTTCAGCAGGTAACAGCTGCCACCGTGTTCCTCAGGAAGAATAGGAGAACTGCATATTGGAGGAGCCTGTTTATAAAAAAAAAAATTATATATATTTTTTTTAAAAGGTAGAGGGCGTAATTGACTTCCCTCTGTGAGTAAAATAATCCCCCCTGTAAAAGTCAGCATCAACAATACAGGAGCGTTTATGATCGCTTCTACACAAACATCAGTCTGATGGGCAGCAAATTAGGCTGATCTGGTGTCACAATAAATTACAGAAGTGACTTTGCTGTTAAAAATTAATTTACGGTTCATCTATCGTTGTGTTTTGACTCATTACTGAAGGTCGTAATTGATATTTTTGCAGTTTTGGAATCTGATCAAAATGGTAGATTGACTCCATTCATTTCATTCGCGATATTAAAAAAATAAAAATACCATTGACATCAGCGACATTGACAAGGGTCATGTCGCTGATTTGACACGTCATAGTCAATTTAGGGAGTTCTACACAGAACATAAACACTTACATATTGTCTACTTTGAGTCCGGAGGAGCATTGTCAAAATTGGGAAAAAATTAATAAAATTTGCATTGATGTATTTTTTCGCTACTTGGCGGATTGCACATTTTAAACACAACATTACCGTATTGTCACATTATTAAGTTGTCAATGGTGAACGGGTGAGCAAACCGTTCCCTATATACATTATACATTTATATGAAGTCGTATTTCTGACCACCTGACGAAATAAGTGCAATTCTCCCTCTCCTCTGAGCTCTGTTTTGGTCTCCACCACTCCATGAGAAAGATAACTGGCCCTTTAGCTGCTGAATGCTCCACTGTGTTCACCAGCTAAAGTTGTCTGTCTGTCTTTTGGTGCTGGGCGGTTAGTGTACACTGGGTTCATCACAGCTGATCGTTCAGATTCCTTTGAGAAATGGAGGAAAAGATTATTGTAGCCGTCTGTGGGCACTGGTCCTCAATAATAAAGATTTGAAATGCCGGTGAGTTCATATCATTTTAAACTTACACAGTACGTGCATATCAATGTGTATAAACAACAACGTGGTTGCCGTATTCATGCCTTATTTAGATGACGTTATGTCTGAGTGTTGTTGGAGCGGCTACGACGTTAGCATAGCCCTGATCGATCCCAACTCCATTCAGGAAACAAACATTTTAAAAGTCGTTTGCTTGTCGTGTTGCGTGTTTTTCCGGGGTCCATGTCGAGGCGGTAAGTAACACGAATACAAAACAAACTTGTGCGAGTAGCGCAAGTAGAAAATGTGCTTTGCGATTGGTGCGGACACAGCATAATGCTATAAGAAAAATATTTTTTTGGGGCACATTGTTTTTTTACCTTAAACTATGTGCAACTTAACCTTCTGACCACTTGACCAGACAGAGTCCACAACATGCGAAACGTCGCTGAAACGCGGACAAAACCAATAACAACGGTGTTCTCTGTGCTGTCACCGCGGCCTCGTTATAATGACTGGCTGCTGTTGCCTCTTAGGAGCCATTCTGTTTTACCTTGCACAAACACTGCAGAAAGAGAAAAAAACAATCCAGCCGCAGGCCGTGTAAGGTGCTTCGGATAGAGTGTCCAACAAAAAGACAGATGCGTAGGTGGTGACCTGTCTTGTGTCTGTCTTGCAGAAAACAGTTTTGTCAGAGCAGGTGACGGAGGGAAGAGTGCTTTTTTTGTTTGTTTGTTTGTTTGTTTGTTTTTCGCCACCTTCACCTGAGAGTTTAAGGTCTGAACTTTGGAGTCTGCTCAGCATGCGGCACAGAGCATCCAGGGTGCTCATGTAAAAGAAAAAAGTCCCTCCCCATGATGGCAGATTTGGCGTTTGTGTTTTTTTTGGGGTTTTTTCCAGGAGAGATTGACACAACGAAAGCTCCGACAGAGAGCGAGTGATTGGCGTGAAAAGCCTCTTCTTAAAAGAACGAGACGCAGATGACAAGCGAAGAGATGGAAGCCGCGGGATGACAACGACGCACAGAGGCGCATGCAAACATGTGCGCACAAAACTCATCTCGCTCACCTTCACGCCGACTTAAACTTCAGCAGCTAATGAAGATGGAGGCTGCTTCTTCAGCTTTACTGATCAATATGAGACTGTGTGTGTGTGTGTGTGTGTGTTTTAAGCTGAATAGATCCATGATAAATGTCTTCTTCCACCAGGCCTTCTCTGCTTCGGTAGCTACAGCAACAACAACAACAATTGGAAGAAAAACTTTCCCCTGTTAATCAGCGCAGTAGGTAAATGTTTGATGTTGTATGTCATTTGTGATTCTGCAAAATGGAATCATTAAATATTTGTATTTAATGACACACGTTTCTATAAGTCTTTCTTTGAGCCCCTAAGCCATCGCCCAAGGAGGCAACACAATTGTGATCGAGCTTCTGGCCCACTGATGAAAGTATGGCAATATGTTTTTTATGTTTGCAGTGTGACAAACTGGGTGTCTGCGGCGACAATCCTCAAAGAAGTGCAGCACTGCAGTTTTCCTCCATCGTATACACACAGACATATGGAAGTATAAACACAATTCTGCTAAACTCTGAGCACAATAACATCGTTTTAACTCCATTAGAATTTCTTAAATCTTTATTGTATATATATATATATATATACAGGTTTTCCCTAAATTATTACAGTTTCTCTGCAAAACCTTGAATGAGTTTCTGTAAAAATTATTATTATTATTTTTTATATTGATTCGAATTAGGATATTTCACTTTAATTTTACGGATTTTGTTCAGCAGCCATTTGACAGTTTTATTAATTACTTTTATTACTATTTTTTACAGCGTGTCCTTATTCGTGCCCACATCCTCCGTGACCTTCTGGACTGACTGTTCTGTATAAACCTGGTCTCTTTGTAGACTTCATCTGGCTTTAAGTCTGCGTCTGTGTCTCCTCACGCTCACTCAGACCTGCAGGAGATCATGACAGCGATGTTATTGTTAATAACTCTCATGGAGGGTGCTTTTCATCCTTCCTTTATTCTCACACTTGCATTATCTCTTTTTAACGCGAGGTTAGGGCTGCAGATCAATATTTCGACAAATGATCTGCTGGCTATACTTACAATTACTTACTTAGTGTATACTTACACTAACTTAGATAAAATAAGAGGGCCACTTTACAAGAACAGCTTATTCATGTGCTTTTTCATACGCAACTAAACCTGCGATAAGGTTTCATAAGACCTCAGCCCAAAAAGAAGGCGTGAGATCCTTCGAACATGAAGGTCAATATCAATATCAAGGTTTTTCTTTACAACACCAACTATATTAGAGTCTCCATTCTGTACACGATACTGAAACTGTGCCATGTTCAGACAGTAGCACTGTGTCAAAAAGCGCAGCCCCCTTTTTGAGTGTTGTGCGTGGATGTTCAATTGGCTGCAGACACAAGCGGATACAACTTGAATTCGATAAAGAGAGTTGACGAATGCGTTGCACTTAGAAAGGCCGAGGTTCTCTAATAAGAACAAGGCTGAAATATTTGTCAGAATGTGTTGCCCTGTCCTAGAGTACCTCGAGGTTAGCGGACCGTGCATATGCATTTTATTTGACTAGTAATATTGATGTCCTATCTGTGGTGGTAGTCGAGGAGTTTGTGAGTTCAATACCAGGCTGCCACCATTGAGCTGAGCCCTTGAACCAGTGTTTTCACCTTCGGGACTTTGTCGCTATATTTAGCGAATATTCAGACTCCTCTAGCAACTCTTTTTCAAAAGAGTGCACGTCCCACAGATGTGACACCCCTCTCTTTCTCAGGAGGAGACTGACATCTTCCAGTCAAAGAATTCTACGATCACTTCCTATCGGCATCTCTACCCTCCTCCAGGGGACTGTCCCTGTGGTTAGTTCACTGTAAGTCAGACTGACCTGTCTGACTGACTGTCTGACTGTCTGTCTGTCTGACTGTCTGTCTGTCATCATAAGTGTTCCGAGGCCGAAGTGATGAAGGTTAAAACTTCAAAACAAGGAATTTGAGTTGATTACTAAAGTGCTCTTTCCTTTTCACCAGTTTTTCTCTGCGTTCCCGGTGGAGCACAACACCTCACACAAAAGGTAATTTTAGTGCTGGAAGAGAGACATTTAGCCATTTAAAAGTAAGGATGTAAGTAATGTATGAACAATGGGCTATTTATCACACTGAAGTACTTTCACTAAAAGGTACAAAATACTCTGTTGACTGGTTTTCTTTTTTTCGCCCCATCTACACCTCCTGTTATACATTTAACAGGAGACATCATTTTGGGATAATGGCTTTTACCTTGATTAATCATTTGTTTAAAGTCTCGGAGTGCAACACAAATCTACTATCTGTATCTCTATTGGTATTTATACCAAAGCTTCACTGTTCTATAGTCGGTGCAAGTTATTTAGACTATGTTAAATAGTTTTCTACCATTTACGTTGCCCATACATCTATTTATACATTAGGTTTAGCTGCCAACAAAGCGGTATTAATAAAATACATATATTAAGTCTAAATAAACTGTTAATGGTCCAGATGGAAATGTATAGTGGGGTTTAAGAGTATCATGTCAAGTCATAATTGCATTGGGCAACACTGCATGCATTTACTTTAAAACCTGATGAATCTAAAGTTGATCCGAAGTTTCTGTGATGAAAAATTAGAAAGTTATGGATTATTGAAAATGTGAAAATATATATATATCTTGGCCCATAAGCATTCATTCAGTTAGAGACAGGCCCTCACTTCAGCTCATCAGTTTTTTGTCTTCCTCCAGGCTTCGATATCAGACCATAAGGTAGAAATATCACCTGTGGAACATCAGTCAAGCTTTCTCCTGCACTGCCCAACCACTCTGATGAAAATCCATATTAATCTCAATTATTTATAATCAATTATTTATTATTATTATTCAATCAATTATTACAAAAAAAATAAATAAATAAAAAAAATACTATTGGCCTATACCTCTAAATTTCAATAATTTCTGTGAAGAACACTGAATTAAATAGTTATTTTTGAAGTTTGGATTATTTTTCTTATATCTAACACGATGAAGACCGGAACATTAGCAACAACCAAAGAGATATAAGATCAATGGACAAGCATCAGGAAGACGAAAACACTGAATTTGTCAAAAACAAAAGAACAAGAGCCCTTTTAAGTATACATGACTGTTTAAAAAAAATATATATATAATACAGACATAGAAAGTGGGTTAACTTAGTTGTTAGGTTTACTTAGTTGGGTTTAGGCAACAAAACTCCTCTGTTAGGTTTAGGAAAAGATTGTGTTTTGGGGTAAATAAAAGTACGCAAGTTACGCAACAAGAGTAAGTTAAAAGAAGAAAGTTGACTTGGTTTCACATGGGACACGAACAGTGTTTTCCTGGGTGAAAAGTCCTGTTTGTTTGACCCAACCATCCACACACAGACTTTCTCTTTAAAAACGTCTCCGTCACTCCTGTTAGCACCTAATACTGACAGAGATGGGTTTACATTAGAGTTAGTTGAAAGCCCGGTGCGTCTCATACAGACGCTAAAAGGATGCTTCGTGCATCGTTATCAAGACACCGAGGGTAGATAGAACAGGTTTTATGGAGTTATGACTGAAAAGGTGTGGTGTGACATTTAAAAATGATATATTTATATTCATTTACATGGCTAGAAGAGGCCTCAACATTTCAGTGTACGTACAGTGGAGGATAATGGGTGTGAAAAGGATAGAAGAGGACTGGCTTTGACACCTGTAGAAACCATCATGTTGTAGCCAATGCATTTCATTGGCAGCTGTAGCAATATAATAAGATTACGATGCTAAATATGACTGATTCGGTGGATTATAGGACCGATTACAGAATCCAGTAATAAAACACAAGTTGGACGTAGAAGGTTCCTGCAGCGTACAGACAGAATGCTTGAAGCTTAGAAAGAAATGAGCGTGGGAGGAAGCGCGGATAAAAGTGAGGGGAGAAGGGCCAGATTTTATATCAGCCCACAGCTAAAAAGTCTTATCCGTCTCTCTCGATGTGGGCTATTTTTACCTTCCCCCTTAATCCCTCTCTCTTTGATGAGGGGGATTTTTTTTTCTCGACGTTACAAATGGAGGAAAACCACTTGTAGGGAAAGTCCAACCTCATTAGCAGAGACATTAGTCGTATGCAGTCAAAGACGCAGCATTAATGCAAACGCTGCAGTCCATTTCAGGTCCGAGTGTGAGAATACATGCATATCGTTCTATTAATGCGTGGATACGCGTCTTTGTATTAGCATCCGAGTGTCATGACTTCATATTTTCATATGCACTTTTATGTGTGTGACTTTGATCAAGGCGAGTAGAGTTAACACTAAGCTTGCTCCTGTCTGTCACAGAGGCTAATCATGGCTTAATAGAGCAAGTGGAGATATGTTTGATTTTATACATAGAAGGAGACACGCGCACACACACACGCACAGCCACGTATTACATTATGGATTACAAGTTCATCTTACTTTAGATTAGAGTGTGGCACAAGGCAAATAATAGACTCGCTTTTTAATCTGTATAATGCAATTTGGTCATCTGTAGTCCGATTCCTGGGATCTTAGAGATGTAATTTGCCAACAATGACAGCGGGGCTGGTGCTGCTTTACTTCATTTGAGATGCAGAAAACTTATAGTATACATTTGCAGAGTTTTTTGCTGTATGCTGTAGGGGGGGATTGAATGTGGGAGGGTGGCGTAGGACCGCAATCTAACAAAATTAGAGAACTAAAAGCAATAACATAAAAGGATTTCTGCAGGCTTAGATCTATGCCAGTGAAGCTGCACTGTGTGCTCTGATTAGAGTCAACTGAGCTGAGAAGGTGACCCTCTGATGGGTGTCTGCGTGCAGAGCTCCCTGCATGTTATTTGAACTAGCCTACTGTTAGTCAACGTGCATGCTGGAATCCCTTGATTGTATTCCTATAAAGAGTTGCGAGGCCAATGAAAAATATTCACCAGGCTAAAGAGATACAATGCAATAGTTGCTAAAACAAAAAAAAGTAGTGAGGAATGGATGGATAGGATCAACTTATGTGTTCCCCTGACTTTATATTTATGACCAAACACATGTCATGACCTTCTAATGGATAATTGGGCAGTGATATGTCTATGAGACACACCGGGCTTTCAACTAACTCCAAGGTAAACCTTCCACTTCATTAGAAGACGCTCAGAGCAATGAATGTGTCCCGTATGAAACCAAAAGTTGAGCTATTTTTACTTAGTGTGAGGTGACATAACGTCCTGAGTCACATGATGTTACGTCTATAGATTATCTTTACCCAAACCATCATCTTTCTCAAACAAATCCTGAACAGAAAAGTGGTGAAAAATAGTTTAATTGTCCACAATCTGAGTCTTTCACATGGTTTCAGAAAACTATATTCTAACATGTAAAAAGTGTTTGGAAACAAACCTCAGATTTTTACCTTAAGTAACCCTAACATTTGAACTAAACTAAAATGTAACCGTTAGACCAGTATTGGACAGCACTTACACAAACAATTCACATGTTACCCTATTAAGCTATCTTTGTGGTATGCATTTGTAAAGCCAATGAAAGTGAAATCAAGACAAGGAGACGGTGATGGAGATGAAAAGCGGCCGGGCAGAATAAGGACGGAGACATCAGACTGTATGGGAGACATCTTGGGAGTAAGATGATGATGAAGCAACCGAACAGAGGAAAGGGAGAAGTAGTGCGGATGATTTTCAGGCACCATAATAAGATGTGTGGGTTGAGGATTAGAGTGTAATGTTAGGGGCACAATGCCCTGGGAATAGACAGTTACCATGGCCTTTTCTGTATGTGTGGGTGATGGGATTTATTAGAATTCAAATGCGAACCAAAATAACAATTTCCACCTCTGTTATATTCTGTCTCTCTACACTAATATATATATATATATACCTCCACGCGGTGATCCAGTTTACCAATAAATGATATCGGCCTACGAAGCCAATTAGATTTGCAGGACCACCTTCAAATCCATGCTCCCTATGACAACTGTTGACCCTTTAATTGGCTGATAGCGTTCGAAGCGGGGTGTATCTAAACTTAACTAAAGCTACAGTTACCAAGCTAAAGTAATTCATGTACCAATGTGCTGTTTTTGTATCGAACTGCAGCTGTCATGTAGGGAATCTTTTCATATGTTAACAAAAGATGCATGCACTACTTTCCACACATAAACGGATATCAATAAACTGGTATAGGGGAGCAGAATCTGATCAATCTGAGTGGCCAAGAGGGAATCTGCAGACCCGGTGCATTCAGTACGCCATGGCTATTATCCATCTACGGTTTCATAGAGTGAAATGTACAGGTCTGCTTTTAACATCCTTCTGTCTAAAAGCATGATTTACACTCCATCATGAATATATGTTGCCCAAATCATGCAGTAATGTTTGAATAGCAACAATAACACACACACACGCACAAAATAAATGCTGCCTGTTCATTTGTTGGTTGTTTTTCAAAGGGCATTGCTAATGCAAGATGAAGGAGAACACGTGCAGTTTTTTGTGGAACATTATGAGACTAGTGTTTTTGCCCAGACCACATTAAACCCAACTGTGTTGACATCCATTTCTGGATGAATGTAGGAGTGGCCATTATGCTTGTACACAACATTTCATGTAAGTGAGGTGTGGAGCACTGTGTTCACAAAGCTTTATAGATCCAATGAAAACCCTTCTGTGATTTTTTTTTTTTTAGTCCCACAGAGACTTACAGTCCTGCTTCAGGCTCCTAGTTACAGAATGGAGGGACATGAGGGCCCAACTTTTGTGATCGAACAGGAAAGTTGGCGGGCCACTCAGCCGTAGTATTTTTTATTTATTCAGAAAGGGGGGATAAGAGAAGGGCAGACGGATGTAGGAAAGTGTGCTGGGAGTTGATCCTTGGCCACCGGGGGAAAAAGAGGCTCAAAAGAAGGGAATTTACACAGACTTCTTACTATATTCACACTGCAGCTCAGACTGTCCCAATTTAGAATTTTTCCAGCCACAGTCTGTAACTCGATTCACATCTGAACTGCCAGATCAATGAACGCTGTAGCTCTACATCTTTTTTCTATTTTTTTTATGAGAACAACATGGACTACATAAATTAAACATGGCGGAGAAGTCGCTAAACACTGAAAGAAAACGAAGGACACAGGCTCTAACCAATAAGGTGCCCATGGGTCTATGAAACATTATTGGGATAAATCAATGTTTTTGAGAGATAGAAGCAAAGACACAGAGGAGAATCCTGCCAACTGAAAATAATACACAACACAGTGTTTCCAATCGAACATGATTGTTACACTGGAGAGGCAACTTGTGATCCAAGAACTTTGGCCCCATTTATAGGCTACTTGTCATTTCAAGTGTCTTGTATCCAGATCAAATTCAGATGAGGGAACTTTCACTTCCACTAAGCCACATGTACTGTATGCGTCTCTGTTGGTCAGATCACAAATGTGATTGCAATCGGTCTTGGTTTTCCCAGGCTTCGCAGTATCATCGACCCACAAAGCCAGCGAGCCCCCGCATTACTAGACTCAGCCGTTTCGGACCCACCGGTTTACACGCAGGCAATGCACAATGAAAAAGGCGAAAAAACCTGAGTGAACATACAACTGATAACATTCAACCACCCGACGGCACACTTTCCCTGCCCGTTCCATTGCGTTCATTTCAAAACTCTATGGTTGCCAGTTTGATGCACAACCTGCATATTTCATGCACAGTGTCGGTGTAGATTTGCAGTTAGCTAACTAGCAAACATTAGCTTTAGCTTGGCGGTCAAGAAGGAAAAAGTGGCCGTCGAGGCCTGGCTGGTTTCAGCCCTTGAAACTCCTTCAGCGGACTCTAATGAGAAAAAAGCAGAACCAATGTTCGCCCTGCTCTTGTTCCTCCTTTTTGCCAATGAGTGAAGCCGGCTACCTACAAATAAGCCACTTTTCAGTGTTTTGCATGCAAAAAGATTTGGCCCTACTCCAGTTGTTCACTGACAAAATACCAGAAGAAGAACTTCTGCACTTCAGCAGTTTTAATTACAATATTAATAGTTTAGCTACCTTTAGATACACTAGTATTATTGCTTTGATTTAGCCATTATTGAAGCATAGTATATAACAACGCTATGTAGAGTACAGTATGTCCTCACTGAAGGCAGGTTAATCTTTAAACAATGTATGTGAAATACACATAGTGAATGACAGAATATTGAAGGAATAAACCAAAATGATTGTAGTGAAGTTGGTGTATAAGGAGTTGCGATGTGTCTGACATCAGACTTTATTTTAAAGTGTAATTTTCTCCTAAGACCAAACTCCCCGTCAACATCAAAACCATTGTTAGACTGATTTACGTGCATGAAGAGTTATTATGTCTGCATCCATTTTATACTCCGCAGTGTGCCGGAACACAAATACAGTTCAATCACAGCTGAAAAGCAGGAGAAAGGCATTATTATCTCGCATAATGGCATAGACTGATATATTTGAACTAACCATTGTAAATCAGAAGACAGAAGAGCATCCTACTAATTGAGATGCCATGGATTTGTGCTGCTCGCCTTAATTAAATTCCACTGTCAATCCCCGTGGGAGGTGATCAATCAAAACACAAGAGTAAAAAGTGTCAATTTAGACAGGACCCCATCCGAAAAGGGGAAAGTGTAGATTTTGATAGTAGTCCGATTACACGAGTGCTCATTATTGAAGCTTCAGGGTTCAATAAAATGCTCTTTTAGTGCCACTTCAAGCGACCACTTAGCAAAATCCGGTTGTGCACGTGTGATTAGTATATGCATTGACCATGTCTCTCCAGAGGCTAATTATACATGATTAGTGCACAATTCACTAGTTCCAAAATTGACTGGAGCTTAACCAGAGTGAAGATTGGCAACCGTTCATCCTTCCTAAATCTATTGGGAATCAATGTTCTGAAGTGGCATATTATGTGCCTGGCAGCTTAATTTGCTTAAAAGGCTTTAAATGCCTTAGTTTGGAGAACATGGAAACAGTGGTATTTTGAAAAGGACACGCTGCAGATGTTCATCGTCCTGCAGTGTGGAAGTCCGTAAGAGGTACTGTGGGTACCAAACGTTGCATTGAGGCTAACGCGAGCCAGTGAGTGGATCCAATCAACAGTGGGATCAAAACCTACGCACAATGACAGACTGGAGCCTTAATCCCACGAGACCGTTTTTTGAATGACATTGTCCAGAAGAGTTTCCTGCCAAGATTGTGGTCAGTTATTCTAAAAATGGATCTACGGATAAAAGACTCACATCTCCATAGAGACGGGAGCCTACGCCCACCCCACGAAGAACAACTACAAATATATTGTTTTAAAAGAATTATGTTTTTTGCCTTTATTGATAGTACAAAAGATAGACTGGAAATGGGGAGAGAGAGGGTCGGATTCAAACCCAGGCCGCGAGGGAGCTTTGGTACACGGGACGCCTGCTCATTTTCAGGGTTTGTCTGTTGACGTTTTTTCTAATTGCGGCGCGTGTGCCGTTAATGCATTCGTTTTGTCTCGCTGAAGCACTCTATTTTCATTTGGGAGCATGTTTTCGTTTTTGTACGAGTTTTCGCACGTTCCTCCTAAAAGGAAATGTTTTGAGGCGTTGTAGCTCGTTTTCGCCACCACAGCATCAGCCCGTTATTAATGTACATAAAAGAACAGGGGAAAAAGAAGCAAAGAATAAGTGACAGATGTCAACACATATACACGCTTTTCTTCCACTTGTGACAATGGCGACCAATGTCAGACATGTCTAAAAACAAAAGGGGGCGGGGGGACAGACATTCTCGCTCTGTCTTACTGCACCTTTCTATATCCTTTGTCAATCCCTTAGTAAACAAGCTATTAATTCTCTGCCTCCCTCCCTCCCTCTGTTCATTCCCTGATTACACATTATTAATTAGACGGAGACCCGGGTGGTGACAGAGGAGACGGTGCGCAGGGCCCCAGCATGCAGCTCGCTCCCAAGGCTCGCTCCTCACTTCAGGGCCCGCCGCAAAAGACACCGTGCAGATGAGATCTCATCTCCTCAGATAGTTTTATTGTACGTTTCTCTTAATTGAATGGAAGTACGTGTCTCGGAGCCCGAGTGTGTCTGTGTGGCGGGGGCGGTTGTGTGTCAGCGTGGGGGCATTTTTACAGGCAGACGAACAGGGTTGAGCCGGAATGTGACCTTTTCTGCGTCGTCTCACTTTCTGTTTTGATTTTGATAGAAACTTCCGTCTCGTGTCTGTGAGGGAATTTGGACAAATGAGATTTAAGCACGCGCTGTGCCATCAAACAGTGTCATTTACTCCCCGAGGTCTGGGGCTTCTCAAACATTTCCCCAGCAACGTCTCAGGTGGGGATGAAAAATAAGCTTCCCGACAAGTTTCTAAAACCCTCATCACGACTCAAAATGCAGACAGAGCTCCGCTGTTTACCCGGATTATTGAAGTAAACAAGCCTTCCGCACACTCGAAAACACATGTACAATTCCTATTAAAGTGTCAATGCCGGTGCTTGTATCAAAGACTCCTGTGTGTGTTTGTGCGTGGGTGTGTGGGTGTTTGCGTGGCCTTGCTTTTTGAAAGACCACACTCATCCTGCACACACCCAGAGCCATAGTAACTTCTTGGTCCCACCCACGCATAGAGGTATAAAGAACAGCGAGTTGATCATTTACTTGTGCGACAAAATAACCTCAACTCAAACAGGTCGACTTAAACTAGCATTCTTCATTTAGTTCATTTTCATTTAGATAAAAAAACTCTTGTTTGAAACACTACAAAGTCACATGACCACAAGGTTTACGGAGAAAAGATTCTCGGGGATACAATTTTTCTCGTATTTCTCCCGATTTAGGACACATTTTCACTCGTTTTTTTCTTCCCTTGTCATTATCACAACCCATTTCTGGCACTGCACAGCGTATATAAGCCCTAAGATTTATTATGCCGTTTCTACCCGGACAACATTGCCGCTACACCAAATGTAGTTTTTTTTTTGGCATTCACAAGGCGCTGCAGAGAACTGCTCGTCCTCAGTACTCTTCATTCCTCTCTCCGTCTCTCACTCACTAAGAGAAAGGAATACTCGAGCATTTTTCAGACCAAAGAAAACTGATGATTAATTTGTGCCAGAGATTCACACAATTTCACGCCGGAGGGTGCAAATTATTCCGTATTCTTTCCAGAGAATTTCAAGTAATCAAAACACAAAAATGTGATGATGTTATTATTTTCTCTAAATATCAGCAGAATGATCCCTTTTTTTTTTTAGGTTTTGAGGTTGGAAAGTATGCAAAGACGTTGGCCATAACCTGGCTAACATTACATTTACAAAAGATAGAGGAGAACAGCCTCTGTCACATAAAAATTGGTCTTTTCTTTCTTGCTTGTTCGCAGTTTCATAGTTCGTGTCAGTAAATCCATGTGTTTTACTACAGAAGTGACGCCGCCTGCTGGAAGCCTTGGACTTCCATTGTTCTCAAAACCAATTAAAAAGCTGCTTGCAGAGACACTGCTGCCTGGACTGAAACCATTATGGTATACGACACCTGTATTATATGTTCGTTGCGTCACTTTATGAGCCAAAGTGGTTCCACTGTGGCGGAGCAGAGAACAGATCCCAGCAGACAGCACCCCCAACTCTGCCTCCAAAGCAGTGCAGCATGGGAAAATAATGACAATAAACATGATATTTAGCTGCAATAGGAGTGTTTGATGATGTTTTGATAGTGAAAATGATGGATTACATTCATTAGTGCAGCAGATCGTCTCTCTTTTTTTTTTTTTTTAATGGATTGTAAAAACAATGGGAGCCAATTACCTCAAACTTGCAGATAAAGTTGTTGTTGCATAAGATTGGTGTTACGATTTATATTGCTGCGGGTTCCAGTGGTAATCCTTAAACCTGCTATAACTGGTGGCCACTTGGGGGCAGCGGAAACAAGATTCAGGTGATAATTCTCTCACACTGATGAGAGAATACATGATACATTGTTATCGTAAAAAATATTGATTATAGAAAATCATCTGCATTCTTCTTTTTTTTTTAAGAAAATTGTTGCCAATGTATTTACATTCAGTAACCAACGCTCTTCATGATTGATTCAGATTGCCTCCCTAAAAAGGAGAACGATGCACGAGTGTAATCCAGCTACATTTGATCTCATTAATAACATTATCACTGTTTATTGTTCACTCTCCACAACATCCCCAAGCAGCTTTAGGGCGTTTTTGTCTCCCGTCACATTTTACTCACCGTGGCCTCGTTTTTTCACTCCAATCCTGCACCTCTATGGAAACAGCACAATCATGGCTACAAGTTGGGAGAACTCCAAAATATATTTTGTGCAGTATAACAGTTATATTGCCATGAATCATAAAAACATGTTACATTTCTTTGGTAATTTATTTCACAGAAATTCACACAATGAATAAATGCATGATGTCAGTAGAAATCCTCACATGCGTCGACAAACTTTATACACATAGTATGAACCACACATCATAACATACTGAAAACACGTAGAACGCGAGTGTGTACCGTAACCCGTTGTCTCTTAGTTGTTATTGCATAGACACAGGTTCCTCATGTAGCATTTGTGGAGAAATGCCGCCAAGCACAGACCTTAGTAAGCCAGTGGCAGAGCGCTGGTGTGCATGTGTGTGTTGGGTCCCCATGGTAACCATGTGGAGGAATGGTTCGGTTTGCCACCTGACTCTTTTGAGGAACGCCATCTGGTACCATAGTACAGCAAAAAAGACGTGAAAGTTAGTGTGCCGTGTACCCAAATATGCATATTGGATAGAAGGGAGATATGTGCAGCAACTGTGTTTCACACGTACGTATGGCTCTTGGGATATTACCGTGGGGGGGGGAGAGAGAGAGAGAGACAGAGACAGAGAGAGAGAGAGAGAGAGACAGAGACAGAGAGAGACAGAGAGAGAGTAATGAGGTGTTATCCACTGACCTTGCAGAGTGGCACCAGGAGGCGAAGCTACATTGGTATTTAGGCACTCAGCGGTGCCACAGGGGCATTTATTGTGTATTTGTGTATCTGTGCGTGTGTCGGTTCACCCATCTGTTGTGTCCACCCCAGAGACAACAGCAGCAGTTCGGATTCTCACAAACACACAAGCACACAGAGATGGAGAAGGGAGAGAACGGGTACATGGAAACAAATTGACAGATTGTGTTTATGACGAAACTGTGATAATTAACCATCTTTACAAAAAAAAAAAAAAAAAAAAAGATCTCCAGCATGAGAGCAGTAAATGAAAATGCAGCCACCCTGGAGCTAGTACAGAGCACTCCAGAACATTTCTGTGGGGCAGGTGTAATAATGTTTCATCGTAACCACATCCATTTATTCATCAGCTTAATTAACATAAACGCTGTGTGAGAAGACGGGCCGTGCGTTGTGTTTTACATCGCTTGCCATCTTGTGCGTCAGATTGTATAGAAAGCAAATAGATTGCTTCGCAGCACAACAAGCACATTATTTTGCGATAAGCTGCAAAAGGGCTCGGTGGGGACCGGGCCAGGCTTGGGCGCCTGCAGGGGAGATCTGTATCAGCGAGACCGCAGACATCTCAGCTTCAATCGCTCCACTACAGCATGAGATCTGCAGGCAGTACGTGGTTTACATGTCTGCACACACACAACACATGGGTGGTTATTTTACAGACCGGCACGTCTGCGCTGCACGGTGCCGCAACCACCATGCACATTCAGAGTCATATCCTTGGGTTGAGAAGGAGACATTTTTTGTGGGGGGGAGCGCACATGCCGCAGGCGTAAAGTTCAGACAGAGAAAAGCTCGACAGTGTGTATTACTAGGATGTGTGAATTAGTCCTGGCCAACACTCTCCCCTCTCTTTCCTCTTCAACAATTCTTATTAATGTTTCTACGTACGCCATTTTCAATATCTTCTCGTATACCTACGAAAAGTAGTGCACTAGAATTTGTATGTAAATCCTGTTGGATTTAGATAATTGCGCCAAGAGACTTTTTATTAAGTCTGACCGTGATACTGAGACATGAACGGCAGTGAAAGTCCTGTGTTCATCCCCCTGGACCCACTCCCTCGGCAGACTTCAGCGTATTTTGATGAGAAACGTGTTTGTGATACGACAATTATTATTATTATTACTATTTTTTATTTTTAAAGTAATCCAGGACTAAATGTTTCCCTCGAAACATAACAAACAATGCAGTTTTCTTGTATGGGAACGTCATTTTTAGAAGCCCAGGCTGCAGCAGACTGCACAAAAAACTGACTCCATGTAACACAAACACAACCATAAACACCACAGAATGAACAAGTGTGTTCACTGACACACAGTGCACCTTTAAAAGGCCACGGCAATCCATATGTCAACTGTTAGAAAGACTTAAAATACTGCAAGTGGAAGCTCTATGAATTTATTAGACGCATACGTACACACACACACACACACACACACAAACAAACACACTTGCACACGGAGATAAACAAGAAAACACATGTTTAATTCATGGCCATAACTGGGTGGGACTTATCTGGTTTGTGGGGTGCAGAGAACATAAAACACACACACACACATAAGAGCCATACACAGACAAAAAGCAGAAAGATGCTGAAATGTAAGTTAACACATATGCACACACGCAAATACAAAGGATGTTTGAAAGCAGCCAAACACAGAAAGCAGAGGCGAGGTCTTTCCTTCCACGGAGAGCAGGGATAAGACGGCTTAGAGACAGACAAAGAGAAATGTAAGATAATGATTTAACTGGCTTTCGCTGGACGAGGAACAGATTTGATTCAAAATGCCACGGTTTCCAATATGACATAGAGCCGCAAACCGGCTAGTTCTATGTGTGTGCGTCGGGCATAGACGCATATAGTGCTACTTTTCTTATGATTATCATCATTGTGGCATGCTGGGCGTTCATGCAAAGCTACCGTCGACGTCACCATTCATTCTTTCACAAAGAACCGTTTCCCACGATAACTTTATTTCCATCTTTGTGCGTCAGTGAACAAACATGGAGCCCTTTACATCATGATGTGTAAGGTTAGACTGGAAGGACGTTTTGTTTCTTAATTACTGCTCCGCTAATTAGCTCAGAGTGCACCACACAGAGCCTGCGTTTGGGTTTGGGTTTGGCGCCAGTGTGTTAGGCTGAATCCTCGTAATGTGTATAAAGATTCAGAGGCGTTTTCAGTGCGAGTATCATTTCTCACAAAAGGATCGTTGCCCATATGGAAACTGATTCCCATAGATTTCATCATGTTGCGTCAGATATCTTGGAGCTTATAGGTGCTTTACACATATTGGTACATTTAATGCTCTAAAAAGACCGGGGTTCCCAACCACCGGGCCGCGGACCATTTGGTACCGGGCCAATAATTACATTTATATATGTAATCAATTATATATGTTTTGTTATGCCTGCTCCCCCCCGCTCGTAGAAAAATTGTCTTGCATGAAACAACGAAAAGGTTGGAGACCGCTGCTCTTTTTTTTATAATAAAAGTATAATAGTTATGCGGTTCCTCTGTCAGGGAGCTTATGTATCCGTTCGGTTTGTTTATTTTTCAGCAGGATTACGGGATATCTACGAAACCGGTTTTCATGAAACTTGGTGGAAAGGTGACGCATGGGCCACGGGATTTTGGAGGAGATCCGAATGACGATGCACACATATTTTATTCATTTTTAGAAACTGACACGGACACACACACACACTTTTGTCAACTACAGTACATTAGGACCTATGCATGCTGTACAATAGAACAGTCATATTTGGATGCTCTATTGCATTAAATAGCAATAAGCATAGAAACCCTGGATGGCAACCATATTTATTTTTTTTACGTGCATTTGCATGAATTTATACAACATTAATTGGCCTCTTCATTTTTAGGGATCACTTTTCACAACAGAGTAAGGGCAGATGGTATGAAAAGGAGGTCAAACACAGTAAGAGGTATTAGCCTCAGACCAATGTTATTGATCAGGGTTTAATTACTTTTGGCCTTTTATTTACATCGTGAAGACTCCTCGGGCTGCGAGGCCCAATCTGAGAGCAAGATCCCAGTGGAGCCATCAGGTATGAATGTGGGAAGAAGTCATGCCATGGCATTAAAACCACATGCTTGTTACCCAGTAATATTCCAGTTTCTGGGTGGTGAGGTACTGGTGTGTATGTCAGCAGTGTGCCATCGTGTCTCCACTCACCCTGCTCCCCCAAAGAGTGGATAGGAACATTGACTAAATGCCAAATACCGGAAAAAAAAAACTAATAGATTAGATAGAAAACGATGTCCCACTATCCAACAAATAACCTCATCAGTCATCTGAACATGTTTTCCCTACAGCTCCTTCATGAAAATCATTGGCTTAGTGGGTGAAAGTCCAAGCTAATTCCAGAATTGTCCTGCTGTGGAGGTGGACATTATTGTAATTATTCCCAGTGGAGATAAAGCTCATAAATCCCCGTTTTCATACACACGTGGCCTTAAGATTTGGGGCATTAGGATCACGGGAGAAAAGCTTTCACGGTGAAAAATTGCAGCCCCATTAATGACTGAGAATTTAAGTCGAGAAATAAAGTATTCAGAGAGAGAGGGGGAGAGAATGTATATTAATTAAGAGAGAGAACGAGAGAGAGACGGAGACGTTTGCCACGATCACGTCAGACATTCCCTCACCACCATCACCTTTTAAAAACAGCAATGGAAACGGACCTGTGTTGGCATAACATGAACAGTGTTAGAGAACAAAAATACACTTAAAACAAATGCAGAATCATTTGATATAAACACAGTAGGGCAAGACAGAAAAATTAAATCCAATTAAACCACTGTCCACAAACAAGAAGTTTGCTTCCTTCACTTTATGTTGTTGCTATACAATTATCCCTTTTGTAAAATATTAAACCTTTACATTTACGTTAAAGAAGCCAACGTCATTTATTGTGATGAAGTGGCGTCTCCTTACCACGAAGATCGCTGTATCCGAGAACAACATTTGAAGATTGATCATCCTTAACCGGTGTATGTGTCAACCACAGAGCTGGACTGTTAGCCAAGCTTAGCGCAACGACAGGAACCACCCGTCAAAGCAGCGCACAGGAAACCAGGAAACAGTCGATAACGACCTTCAATGGCTGAGTTCGGCAGGTGCGGGGCGGGACAGATAACGAGCACATGTACGTACAATATCCAAGCAGACCAGGCAGAAGGGAGATGGTGGCCAGGCAGGTCAGAGGCAGGCGGGGTCGGCAGCAAAAATAAATAAAAATAGCATCTCGTATGAGTCATAGTACAATCTGGCGATGAGTAAGCGAGGCTTAAATAGCGGCTTGATTGGAGATGAGATGCAGCTGGAGCCCAGGTGAGCTGACGAGGCGGAGGCGGAGGTGAGTGGAAAAGTACTGAGGTGCAGCAGGTAAGGGGAGAAGCAGACTGTGACACCACCACCTCTGAAGCTCACTAATGTCGTTTTGTGTATTCAATACACAAAATTGACGCGTAAAGAAATGATCATGTGTGGCGTCACGAGGAGTTTTCTTCTCGTTACTCAACGGACATCGTGGTGAGATTGTTTTTCATCAAATGCAAATGGTTGTTTTTACATTTTCTTTTTGTGTCCATCGGGCAGCTTCATCATTTATATTAGAGTGATGAACTTCTAATATCCACGGCGTGGCAGTGAGTAGGGCTGTCGCGATTTACCAGGTAGTGACGATATCCGTGATTTAAGAAATATTGTTATCATGTGAATCATCCAGCATCTATTAAATAATTTCCGTCTCTTTCCGTCCCCACTTCGTCTCTCTCGGCCTACACACAAATTAGAAAAAAAAAAAAAAAAAAAGACAAAACGCACAATAAACAAAGCTAAAGATGAATTAGACTGATAGCATATTTATTTATTACATTTTTCAATGTTTAACATCGCACTTTTGGCCATGACACGGTTGTAGTGAAAATCTGATATCATAACAGATCTTTATGGAAGTTACAGTGACTTAGTTTTAATGACCGTCGCACAGCTTGGCTTCTTCGTCTACGAGTCGGAGCAGGGAAGCACAGGAGCAATCGATGCCTTTTAATCACGGCTGCATGACACACGGGTGCGTTCAGGGTCACTGTGGCCTAATGGACACTGACAAAGAATGGAGACCTAATTAATGTTATTACTTACACCTGCCCTTGCCCTGTCGTGACCAGTCAAAAACGGCGCCGCTGTTCTGTGTGATATACAACACCATGTGAGATCCTTTTAAATTCACAACCTGGGCCAGCGTGTGCCGCGCCGTGCCGTACCGCGCCGCAGGGCACTTGGGCAGTAGCTGAAGGATCAGGGTGTGTGTGCAATCTCAGTCAAATTACTTTAAAAAAAAAAGGAATTAGTAGCCATCAACTGAATGAGCGTGCATGCTCTATATTTAGATTTACTTTGTCTTATTTACTCTTTGTTTTTTTTGTTTTTTTTAAACGTGCAGTGGTAGCCACTGTAGGCTCTCAGCTCTGATGGTTCCTCGTGCTCATGGATTTGACACCATTGCTCTCCTGTGGCTGCTGTGCAGAACTGCGGCCGGGTTGAAGCGACAGGTATTTGAAGCGGGAAGAGAGCTGCTCGCGTCCCTGTGAGCTTGTATACAGCTGCACAGAACAAAGCCAATGGATCATCCCCATTTCAGTGGGCTCAGCAGCTCGGCGACGCAGCCAAACTGCGCTCGGCTTTCTCTGTTAATTCAAACGGAAGATTTGACACTTTCTCCCTCAATTTGGTTCGCTATCCTTTCTCTCATTTTTGCAATTCTGTCACCCCCCCCCCCCCCTCTCCCACTCACCCAGAATTCCTCTGTTTTCTCCCTCACTCTTGGAAAAAGTCTGGCTGCACACAGACAGAGGGAGCCCCTGTGGATGCCAATACTGCTCAGCAGAATGCTGGCTTTACACGCACACACACGCACACACACACACACACACACACGCACACACACGCACAGTTGGCTCAGGATGCCATCTTATTGGATTGGACATGGTATTGTTTGATCAAATGCCTCTGGGGGGGGCGGGGGGTAAGGAGGAGGAGAGGGCAAATGTGGGAAATCACTTTCAGTGCCTCTCAGTATAAAAATCATCTTTTTCTAACAAACGCAGTAAGAAAGAGGAAGAGCGAGGGAAAAGGAGACCAAGAGACGCCAAGAAAGAAGATATAGAGGACAGGAGAAGGGGAAGGGGGTAAAGAGAGATGGCTGACAGGAGGAATCTGTTCATTGAGTCAAGATGGAGGCTGAAGGAGGAGAAGAGGAAGACAGAGGGAGTGAGAATGGGCAGGAAAGGACAAGACGTAAAAAAAGAGTGAAAGGGGAAGAATGAAAGAACGGGGGAAGGAAATAGCAATCAGAGAGGGGAAGGTGGAAAGGACGGGAAGAAGGAGAGAGCAGTGACAAAATGAAGAGGAGCAGTCACACAGGGAAAGTTCAGAATGAAAATGGAATGAAATAAAATGAGGACAGAGAGGAACGGAGGGAAGAGAATATCATGAATAATATCACGGGGTAGTCTAGTGCTCGTCGTCCATTTAATTGTCGGTTCGAAGGCCGACGAGCATAAATTCATTTTCAAAAAAAACAAAAATAGAGACATGATCCGAAGGGGGGGGGGGGGGCCCGAACAGACTGTAACAAAGAGAGGACACCATGTCCTGATAATGACTGTGAAGTCATAGAAAGAAGAAAATACGTTTGCACCAGACGTCATCAGGAGCATAGATTTGAGGTGATCTGCACCTGCTCCACCTCTTAGTTGGCTCAGCAGGCCGTTATCATCTATTGTTAAGGGCCGTGCAGAGAGGAGGTCGGGGGGGGGTGTCCCGCGTGAATCCAAAAGTCCACTGTTGACTTATTTAGGTAACGAACAACATTGTTTTAGTCCAAAATATGACCTTTTTCACAAACCCAAGCAAGTAGTTTTGTCTCAACTCACAACGTTAAGCACGTTTTTGAAACCATCCGCCCGTATGTGACGAGTCGTAAATGAGAGTGAGGCGTTAAGTTAGTTAGTTACTCGCTATTGATATGGTTGTTTTGTTTCTAATTATTCATTATGTTTTATGAGACCGCATTAACTGCTTATCATTTTCCTCTGATTCAGAGCTTCTCACCAGGAGGTGGTGCCCCCATCGAGTGGTGTAAATGAAGTTATACTAATTATTATTATTATGATCCTTTTTTAATTCCTTCTGATAGCCATGTTAATGTCTTTTTGAGCACCTGCTTCATTGTAGTGCCAGGTATCATCAGCCCCATCATTGTTAATAACCAGAACACCAACGTAACGGTGACACTGGCGTGTTCCATCAACAAGGCTCAACGTGACCTTTTTTTATTCTGTGCTTTCGGAAATCTTTATGTAAATAAGTTCTCAGAGTCCACGGTATGAATAAAGGTATTTCACTCAAAGATACATAAGCCGAGAAATCGGATGAATTGAATTCTTGGTATTTATTTGCAAAACAGATTGAACCCGCAGACTTTTGATGATTGCATTTCTTTCTTTTTATTAACACAATACTGCTCTATGTACTGTCGCCTGCCCTTGTTACTGAATGGATTTCCACTTAATGTTGATGTTGAGTATCTGTGCCCTTCACATGAACTTCTCGAGTTCTTTCCCTTCTATTATCCAGGAAAGATTCTGTAAAAAAAAAGAAAAGGAGGAGGCCCAAAGCGACTTCTGTACTCCTTTTTAACCTTAAATCTAAAATGTACTTTAACCTTTCTATCTTCCATCACCAAAATCATTTCCTCGATTGCCATCTTTCTTCTCCTGTCTTTCCTCATTGTCAAGCAATGGTGCACAAAGTAGGCAATCCTGTCCAAGATACTGCAGTCTCCCCCTGTAGCTGAGGCTCCAATCAAAATGCAGTCTGAATGTCTCTATGTGGAATTGGGGCGAGATGGACAGAAACTCAAAAATGTCGATTTCATCACATTGCAAAATGTAAAACATTTTCCACACGTGATGTAAACAAGTGTTTTTCGACCTTATCCTTTTATAATGGTAGACGTAATCACCATTACGTGGTGCGAGGTCTGTCAGTGCTCTCTGCAAGACACAGCCTATCATGAGCTCCTCACACAGAGATGTACTGCAGGTCTGTGGACATCAGGAATAAATGAACTTCCCCTGTAAAAAAAACGCTAAACCCGGGTGTTTCCTTCAGCTGACATGATGAGGTTTGCCTAGAAATATCTGAAAAAGTCGCTCGAGGGGTCTGAATACTCGCTAAGTTGGCAACACTGTGGTAAGCCCCTTCCCTGCTTCCTACCCCTCTACTTCCTGCACCCTTGCTCCGATCACACCCATCTTCGAGCTCAGCCTTCACTTCCATCTCAACCTGCAAAGCTTTGTGACTGCATCTTGCACCGCTGCGACGCCATCCGCTCAAAGAAAGTCACCAGGTTCACGATCACATTTTCCAAATAACTCTTTCTCTGTCCACAGCACACGCGCACACACACGGCAGCAGCCATAGCTGTGGGGAAGGTCTGACTCCGACAGCGAGGCCCCATGTATTTATCTGTTTAATTACCACCATCTCTTCCTCTCTGTCTGTCCCTCTCCGTGTCTCTTTTCATCACCATCTATCAGGCAGCCCTCTTCCCTTTCGACTCTCCTCCCGTCTACAGTCTGGACTCGTTCTTTTTGTCCCTACGCTCTCTAGTTTTATCCCGCCATTCCCCTCAGTTTTCCCTCTACGCTTTCCCTCTTTCATTCTCTCTCATTGTGTCTGTTCGCATGCTGCAATCAGACAGCAGGATCTGCCCCGTGTGGCTCTGGCTGGCAAACTGTCTGTCGCTGTGTGTCTTTTGAAAAGCTCATCATCCCGCAGTTCAAAGTCTCTCTGCCTCCGTCTTCTTCTTCTTCCTCCCTGTTATCTCGCGCTCTCTCTGCGAGCTGGCTGTCTGCACAATGAGATAGGTATAACATCTCGGTCGTCCTTTTTTCGGAGCAAGTATTAACTAGTCCCCAGTACAAGGGCTTGACTCTAATCCACGAGCTGTGGGGACGTTCATGGGCCGTGTCAGTGTTTGGGTACGTGACGTTCCCCGCTGGAGGCAACAAAGAGAAGCGCGCTTGCCAAGAAGCTGGCGCTGTTTATCGTCCCCTTCAGCACAAAATTGAGTTGAGAGTTGCTTTATGCTATCATAGAATATAAATGTGTTGCTGTAGCGACATTCTATTACATTGTGATATGCGACGCGAAGGTATGAAGTTCATTCTTCACCTTGGAAATAGCAGGTGACCAAACAAATCTAACCTCAAGGTCCATTCGGGAGCCGTTCTAGAGCTTCAGATGATGCCACAGGATGGTCATAACATAACCATAACCAAGAGAAAAGTGAGCAACTGTAATGCCAAGGTGTCATAAAACATTCCCAGCACAAGAAATGCCATGTAAGAACCAACGCAGCAGTAGCTGTGAGATTACGATATTTCCATTTAAGCAGCCATCAGCGTCATGTGCGTTGAGAGTGAATGAGCCTTAACTCTCTCTGCGTGGATTATATTACATCCTCCTTTCACAGTGTTGTGAGGCCTCGGGTAGGACGTCAGCACCGGCAGAGACATTTTGACAGGATTACCTTACACGAAAAAAAAAGCTCTGCACACTGACCCATAATGCACTTTCAGACGAGAAAATAAGGATTTTACTGAGAAGCCTCTGCAGTGGAGGAACATCTTTGTTGCCTCTGTTAGAGTTTACTCTCTATGAACGGGCTGAACTGGAGCTTTTACAGCCGATATGAACACTGCCCGAGTGCTTCGCATCCATCGTTTTTCCCCAACTTGTGAGTTTAAGAGAAAACTCTGCAATTAACCCATCATCGCCTGTGGGTAGCTCGGAGTTTGCCAGATAGCTGGTAATCAGCCACTTAGCATATTAGCTGTCTGGCTGGCTGTACTCGACTCTGATGGGGATGTTTGAAGTCTGTTCAGTGCTGATTAAGAATGACTGTGTTAATCTTTCGTGGCTGAACGGCTAAAAGGTTTGCCCCCAATATGGCACGTTGGGATGAGAAAAAACACTGATTCCCACCCCGATATATCATAAAGGGGGGCAAACCCCTTCAGAAATGTCTCCACGTCAGTTTTTGCATGAGAGAAACTGTATCTGGGATTTAATATGCCGTGATCACTGGAAAGTCGGGCGTGACACCCAACTCTCTGAAGACACTAATAAATTCACTGTAACTGCGTGTAGCTAGAAGTACTGGTGATGTTTTTGCAACAAGGCTCATTTTCATAGAAAGGAGACATTTTGCATTTGGCTTTTTTGCAGTACAGTTACGGGTGCTTTTGAAAATTCCACGCTTTCTTTTTGTATGTTTCTTGTGCAGCTTTAGCGGCAGCAAAAGCCGTGCAATCCTTTCGTGAAGTCACCCCTGAACGTGGGAGATGAACGCAGCGACTTGTGCTTTTCTTTTTGTTTTTTGATCAGGCCACATTGGGGTGGAGCAGCAGAAGGTGAAAAACAAACGAGGCAAATGTGAAATCCTCCGACGCAATGCGGGTGACAAACATACCATGACAACATTAAGTAAAGCAAGATGTGAAAAATATAAATAAATATAATATTCAGAGAGTGTGCAACCTACTAACCTCTGAAGAAAATCATAGAAACAGCACTTAAATGAAAAGAAGATGGAAAATAAATGCAGTCCATGCTCTGGGAAACCAAACTATAAAATACCATGACACATGACCCATCATGGTTGTGATGATGAAGATGTTCTGGTGGTTCCAGATTTCGAGCACTTACCTGATCACATGGTCATTTAATTAAAAGGAGAACACAGAGCTTGTAGAAGGGGTCCGTCGATTCTGAAATATTGAGCTTCGAAAGGTTCGATATCTCTGCTGAAACATAAACAATCAAAGATCATAAATATACGCCGAACGTAAGCTTTGGCTGACGAAGTAATCTGTGGAAAGTGCGCTGCACAAACACGGCAGCGATGACCGCTTAGAACTGAAGATGGTAAACAAATCAGAAAGTGTATTTCTGTATCAGAACATATGGGCGCACACATTGTAAATGTGCAGATGAAGGAGTTATAACTGAAGGCTGCACTGATCATTGAGCTTTAAAGGAAAGCTGAATAATAATAATAATAATAATAATAATAATGACTCCCTGGCATTGTGCTCTGTGTCCCCAGGTTTCAGTGTTGTTATTCCTTTATGCCGTCAGTGAGAGTGCAGCTATTACCAAGCTAGCATATTCCTCTCATTATCGCCCGGTGTTCAGTTGATTTGTTTTGCGGATGTATTTGTATGAACCTGGGGCTCGTCAATCATAAACACCTCACAAAGGCAGTTTTTGTTGCTCATTTTGTTTTTTTAATCTAATTTGGTTCATTATGTTCCAGGAGCCTGGCTCACTGGTCTCCACACAAGCTAAATCACAGACAATTACTGTAGTTGTCCTGTGAGGACATGTTTATCCAGCTGAATGTTACTCTTTTTCAGCAGCGAACCTTGACTCTTATACCTCTTATATAGCACTGCAAGTTAACTAGGACAATTCCAGCTCCGAAACAAGAATGAAGACGCGACGCCTTAGAAATGCAAAGTGCATGCGAGAAAATACAAGAAATCAAAATCCAAAAAACAGGATTACCGTATTTTCCGCACTATAGGGCGCACTGGATTATAAGGCGCACTGTCAATGAATAGTCTATTTTCGATCTTTTTTCATATATAAGGCGCACCGGACTATAAGGCGCATTAAGCGAAACAAAACAGTCAGATAAGTCAAACTTTATTAAACGTGTTCACAATAACTCCCAACCTTGTTCAGTTGTAACACGTAAAAAAAACAGTCTGATACCGCTAAATCAAACGTTAGCGTATTCACAATAACTCCCAACCTTGTTCAGTTGTAACACGTAAAATACAACACAATACACTCACTTGCAGCTGCTCTATTCCCATGTTCTACTGCGTGACTGATAGCCTTGAGTTTGAAGTCCGCGTCGTAAGCGTGTCTCTTGACAGGCGCCATTTTGGGGTCCTTATACACACACACGCTGTAATATTATGGTGAAGCACAGTATGTATCACTCCGCGACGCTCCTGACCACGGTAGCCGTAATGCTGCAAGCGGTGCAGCTTTGTAGTTTACCAAAGTCGTACTAAAACATTTTGACAGAGCGCCGTGAGCGCTGTGTACCACACAAAATCGCTTCAAGGTCAGTAAGCACAACCAGAATTAATCCATATATAAGGCGCTCCGGATTATAAGGCGCACTGTCGTTTTTTGAGAAAATTAAAGGCTTTTAAGTGCGCCTTATAGTCCGGAAAATACGGTAGTAATTGATAAGAAAAGAAAAAAAATACACACTTTTTGTAAACCTACACATTATGACAGTTAGCTACGGACACTTCAGAACCATGGACAGCGATCATGGCATTTTGGCACCTACGACCACCAAGAAAAGATATCGTTAATAAATAATGTTATTAGATTGGCACAGCGGCTTATTAAATGTATATGTCACGCTTTATTTGAGAAAACTGTCATTATGCAGAGTTACGGTAAATGTAAAAGTGTTGGTACATTTGACAGATTGACCGGTAATTCTGCATGATGACCGGCGACATTTAGTCGATGGATACCGCAGTCAAACAAAGGATTACAGGTTTGAACCACCACTAGAGCAGAGGTCATTTCCCAGGATCTTCTTCAAGATACATGAGAAAAGAAAGAGCCTCATAGCCTTGCTTTTTGATCACATTTAGCAGGTGGGCTGTGTCATAATACTGTCAGCAGGAAGTGTCATTTGTTCTACTAATCATCAGCGGCCATAGATTACTTTCAGATAATCTCCACATAAAAAAAAAAAAAACACAACCAAATATGTCCAAATGCAAAGATTTCAACAATGTTTCAAAACATAAATTCTGGTGACCCATCTCTAGTGTCATACCATTTAAAAATAAAAGGAAGCAGAAAGTTTGTAGCCAGGGGACGGATTCTGCCAGTAACCTCTCCTCCAATTTTTCACCCCCTTGTTTCCCTTCCTCTGTTCTCTGTGGTCAAACCGCAGGGGACGAGCTAAGGTTGAGGAAATTCTGGTTAAGGATTTCAGCTGGCAGTGTTTCCCATGTCTATCTCTCTCTCTCTCTGTCTCTGTCTGTCTCTCTCTCTCTGTCTGTCTGTCTCTCTCTCTCTCTCCTCAGTAGTCCTGCAGAAGAAGGAGTCAGCTCTGACTAATTGGATTTTGGGAGAAAGCGGAGAGAGGCTCACAGAGGGGTGAAGGAGAGGGAGATGGACGGAGAGACAAGGAGACTATGTATTTGTTCGAGAACGGAGGAGAGAAACGGAGGCGGTGCATGGATGGATGGATGGATAATGGAGGGATGACTCATGAGTCTCTCCATTTCTTTTTCTCAGGCAGAATAAGCCGGGTGAAAAAGATGAGAGGGTGGAGAGAAGTTACCTCAGGAGGAAAAACTCCTCTCTCCCCACATCGTCTGTCAACTTTTAGGGAAATTCCAGCCTCATAACCCTCTAAATCATCAACAGCAGTTGTACTTCGCTAAAACTTTCATTACCTGCGGTGAGGTGCAGTTTGCCCTTTTCGCCCTCTTTAATGGCAGCGATAACAACTGATAACGGCCATTTAATGGGCTGACAACATTCGAAAACAGGTGTTGCTTCTCTGTCTGTAAGTCTGCAGGTTTTTTCTCGCTGCCCAGGAGGTGCATGACCCTAGCTGCTGATAACTGAGGGCATTAATCATTCATGTTCCTTCTCCTTGGTTTTCCTGGGAACTTGAACGGGCAACTTTCCAATCGCAAGGTTTCTTTCTTCAACCTTTTAGAGAACTCCACCAGCTTTTTGGGGAGTTTATCCCATTGGTCATGTTACCCAGCAGGTGGTAAATGGATACAGCCCGGAAGATATGACAGTCCAGTTCACATCCGAGCATTGACACGAACTAAACAAACAAACTTAAAACCAGGAATCCTGCAACAATGCATTCTGTACCTGTAAGCTGTGTTTCTATCATCGATAACGTTGTCACTGTGTACATAGAGTTATGTCTTTACAGCGTATCACTGCTGTATTAAGTCACAGCTAATGTACACAGAACACCTTTCTGCTGCCGCGTCTCTTCAGCATCATTTTCTGACAGCGGAACGGTTTTACATTTTTGCACAGGAGTAATGAACAGTCAGGAGCTGCCACAGTGAGCCGCAGGCGACAGGCTGCACACCTCCAACTCCGCAGCAAGGTAATCAACTTCACTGTGACCTGCTGTTGTGTGCAAAACGTGGGCCATTAATAACGCAAGTTTGCTTTTGCTGCACTGCAAACAGAAATGACTCTATATTCTCGATATTTTTCAACCAGCACTTCAATCTCCAGGATTACAATTTAAAGAAACGACCAAATAGACAAAACCTCTTTCTTAAAAATATTTTTTCAGCATTTCTACTCTATTATATAATGTAAGACAGAAAAAAAGGCAGGGGAGAGAGAGGGGGTGACATGCACCAAAGAGCCCGTGGGTCGGATTCAAACCCAGCATCTGCAGTACGGACACATTACTAGGTGAGCTACTGGTGCTGTTAGTTCTACAATATGACACAACAGACAAAACTTGTGTCTTTTTGTGGTCATTGTGTGTCTCTTTGTAGTCGCTGTGTCT
>CALSBV010010127.1:454148-477664 GCA_943590825.1 Bovichtus diacanthus
TCTCTTTGTAGTCGCTGTGTCTTTTTGTGGTCATTGTGTGTCTCTTTATAGTCACTGTTTGTCTCTTTGTAGTCACTGTGTCTCTTTGTAGTCATTTTGAGTCTCTTTGTAGTCGCTGTGTCTTTTTGTGGTCATTGTGTGTCTCTTTATAGTCACTGTTTGTCTCTTTGTAGTCACTGTGTCTTTTTGTAGTCATTCAGTGTCTCTTTGTGGTCATTTTGTGTGTCTTTGTAGTCACTGTATGCCTCTTTGTAGTCACTGTTTGTCTCTTTGTGGCCATTGTGTCTCTTGATAGTCATTTTGTGTCTCTTTGTAGTCATTCAGTGTCTCTTTGTAGTAATTTTTTGTCTCTTTGTAGTCATTTTGTGCCCCTTTGTGGTTGTTTCACTCCTTTTCATAGTCGTTCTGAGTCTGTGTCTCTTTGCAGTTGTTGTTGTTGTTGTTGTCTTTTTGTAGCCTGTTTTTTGAGATCATTTTGAGTCTCTTCCTGGTTCGTACGTGTCTCCATGAGTGACATTTTGTAGATGAAGGCCACGGGGGCCCTGACACTTTGAGCCCCGGGGCCTGTGCCCGTTAGTAATCCATCCTTGGCTGTTTCCACGTGTGCCATGTCCATCTAGTCACAAAATAGCCAAAGAGCACCGCAATTCCCTCTGTGCACATTGCCTTTGACTGCCCTTTGTGTCCTACGCCTTGGCTCATTAAACCAGGGCCGTTTGTTCCTTGACAGGGTGTTTGTTGCAGAAGATAAAAAGATGCAGGAGTGAGTGGGAATCATTTGGTCGTTGCCATTCTTTGGATGTGCATAGATACGGGGGCATTGGCAAGTTATTGAGTGGACACAATTGATTTCAGTGCCTTCTGTTTCCTCCATTAAATGTCTTTCAAATCCTCACACAAACCATCGGCAGATATATTTAGATACTGATTTGGCCGATGAAAATGTATGCCGAGTCCACGTTGAGAAGTTCCTCCGTAGCTGCCATCTCTCAGTAACTTTAATTAGAGCCGCAACTAATGTGCATTCTGTTGTATGAGTGTGTCTACAGTGATTATTATAATTGGACATTAAGTATAAAAAACAAAAGAGCAGCAACGCAGATGTTTTCCACAGTATAACGACCCCCCTGCTACCCATTTCCAACAATCACAGGAGGATTCATGCGCACGCACACCCCAACGTACACACTCACAGTTGCATCGTTTTGTAAATTAAATGTCCCCATTATCTGTCTCCTTGTTTTTAATTCTGTCTGATTGCGGCATGTCAAATAAGCAAACGCGTGCATACAAAAGCACATCTGTATGCCCACAGAAACGCATGCTGAGACACTTCCACACATCGTGCTCGCTCACAAGTCTGCAGACACACACGATCCACACGTCTTAGACCGTGTTTGCTTGAGTGCCTCGGGGGAATGAATTCATTGCATAAAGTGCTTGATGATGTTAAGGAAATCAGCTGAGACTGTCTGTGTTGTGGGAAGTGAATATGATTGGTCATACACAGCTGTTCTTATGTGCATCTGTGCGAGTGTCCTCTCATACGTTGAACACAGTTGTAGCTCTTTTTCAAACTCATGACTTGAGACGTTCCTTGGTTGCATTTTATTTATGGTTCGGTTTAGTGTCAAAGGGCCAAACTGGACCATGAACAGTGCAACTGACTCTAATTATTTCCATATAGTGTTGTTATTCCAACCCTGGGCTCGTTCCCAACTCGTCAAAATACTGACATTTGGGAAGTGCACCAGGCTTTCAACTAAGTCCAATGTGTAAACCCATCTGCGACACTATTTGGCGCTCAGAGCAACTAACATTTCATAGAGCGAGAAAGTCCGTGTAGTGTGGGTGGGAGTTTACATGAAGGCTCAAATAAAACACTCTGGACATTCACCCAGGAGGCTGGTGTTCGTGTCCTGTGTGCGACCATAAGTGGACTTATTTTTGTCACGTAACTTACGTACTTATCTAACGGCAGCCATGTCGTAGAAAGTTTATTTTGAAAAAACTATGCATGTCACAAGCCAAAAATGTACATTTCCTGTGAATATGAAATGTATTTTGAAAAGACAATACGAGCGGAAACTGACACGTCCAAAACCGACTCTAGAGGGGAATCTAGAGCATCATAGTTTCAAGCACAGGGTCATTGACCAAGCGTCGGTATTTGACGAGTTGGGAGTGAGAACATGTTGGTTATACAGGCAGACACTGTCAAACGGACAAATTGTGTATTTTACGGCTCACAGTTTTGTGTCTTCAGCTGCTAGCTGGCAGACACAAATTAGGAAACATGAGGGGGAAATAAACAAAAAGACAAAGCTGATGCCAAAGCTTACTCCTGAAGTATAATTCATTTTTTTTTTTTTACTGCTAATTAAGCAAGAAAGTTCAGAAAACTGCTGTTACTTGCCAATGGAAACCAGTTTGTTGACTCTCAGCACAGTTGCTCGGTTTCATCATCTTTACTCTGCTCGGAACAGTTAAGAATACCGGATCTAAAAACCAGTCGTTTTCACACTTGCACTTTAAAGAATCCCTGAATGAGTTCAGCATTGCTCGTCTCAATGATACGTTGTGGAAAGGTGAGGGAATGTTTTTGTTACGAGTGCCATTCCACCCCCCGGCATTCATCCGGCTTGAATAAATGTGGTTCTGCTCGGGCTGTTTGGCTTGGTAGAGAGGAGGCTCAGTGCTCTTCTCTCCTTTTAGACTGAAAATGACATTCATGCAGAATCTTAGCCAGGATAGATTTGGCTTCATGTCACACTGGAGCTATGTAAAGACAGCTCTGGTCACCCACCTCTGTAGGAGATGAAAGGACTTGCTGATCGTGTTCGCTCGCAGTTTGAAAACGCTGTCATTGG
The DNA here is from genome assembly GCA_943590825.1 of Bovichtus diacanthus. Classification (NCBI taxonomy): domain Eukaryota; kingdom Metazoa; phylum Chordata; class Actinopteri; order Perciformes; family Bovichtidae; genus Bovichtus; species Bovichtus diacanthus. The sequence continues at coordinate 457,019 of CALSBV010010127.1, forward strand.
GCCTTTTTAAGGTTACGTTTTTTTTCTTTAGTGTGGTTATTCAAGCAGAAATGAAATATCCACTGGATATAAATCTGAGATGAAAATACTTGCTCCTAAAGAACCATTGCTTGCTACAGAGAGAAAACTGCACCAGGTATATTTCCAAATTGTAGTCAAATACATGAAGTATTCCTGAGTCTGTGGGATTCATCCTCTGGGGACCATATATGAATATCTGTACCAGGAATGGTTATGTGAAAATGTTCCAATTGCCGATATATTCGTGTGGGTGTGTGTGCAGCACTCGCAGGAGGCGGGGGAGCCCCCACATGCCATTTTAAGCGGCTATTATCTCCTATTCACCTATTTTGGGATGATTTTGGTTTTAAATCGGATGCAACCAGCAAGCCAAAGTGCTAAGTGAAGCAATTTGCCGTCTTCCCAAACGTGTAGACGGCATAAAATTTTAACACTACCAATTTGCAGGAGCATTTGTGAATACACCCTCCGGCTGAGCACACGCACCAACACCGAGAGCATTGGCCTCGTCAACTGCCACTGAAAAAGCTCCACTTCACCAAAAACCCAACCACCAATGGACTCAGACAATGGCTTTTGGTCCAATCGCCCAACCTTAGTCTGTGCAAGAATTCATGGAGACCAGCCTTTAGAGGTAATCCTCACTCTTACATACAAAACCAGCACTTTCATGCATCAATTAAGCATTTGTCTCCTACCACGAAGCCTCAGCGATGACCTCGCTCTCATCAACTTGGCACAAGTGGGGACTGAACGGTTTAATGAGCAAAACAAAAGAGGAAACATGACCATCTCGGTCCCCAGCGATCAACCCATTTGTGAGTTAGAGTACTTTCCACCATTATTGTCAAAGCAAATGGTGACATTACAGCGCTCTTAACACATGTAGAAGTGATTTAAAAGTGCATTAAAGCTGTTCTTGCGGGTTTGGGCTGTCACATACCTCATCATGACACTAGTATATGGTGTTTCCTTTCATTTGGATACTGTCTATACAATGTATTGTACCTCGCTCTCACACACACACACACACACGTTCCTTTTAGCCTTGCTTTGCTCGTTCCCTGGTTAGTTCTTCTCGTTCTCGTCACCTTTCTTTAGATTTTCTCCGCTGAAACCTTTGCCAACTCTTTATAATGAGAATAGAGTTTCCATGGAAACCAGCAGGCCCCAGGTACGATTGATCCCGAATGGTCTGCAGACATCAGCTCTTTCAAGCGAAGTGTATAGTGTGCCTTTATAAGTAACACGTGAGAAACAATCTGCTCACCGGTCAGCAATAGACACAAAGCAACTCAAAAGGAAGGATAATTAATAAAAGAATTATAAATACAAGGGAGCTGCTGAGGTGTCCTTGAGCAAAACGCTCAATCCCTGAAACACCAGCACATAGCTCTGTAGCTGACCCCACTTTAAACCAACATTTCTGAAGAGAGATTAGTGGAGAATTGTGTCGTTATCATCCTGTGAGCAAAGAGCAGAGAGGCGTGTGGGAAGAAAGAAAGTCAGTGATGTGCTCAAGCACAAAGTGGTACTTGGAGCTCATGACAGGGGAATAGGGTGATGTTTTGTCTCAGTCGTGGAAGAAACAAGGGGGTAAATGAGAGATAATGCTCATTAGTACGGAGCCACCGAAGGGTCAGCGGGAATTTATTTTTCCGAGCTACTTTAACTCAATATACCCAAACTATCACCAATTTCGACCCGTTTTTGTTGCCGAGCCAGCAGCTAGGCTCTAGATATGACCGTGTCGGTTGGTCTATGACTTTCATACGGACTAAAATATCTTAACAGCATGGATTGCCAGAAAATGACACACATTCCTCTTCCCCAGAGGATGAATCCTCCTGACTTTGTGGATCACCTGACCTTTCATTGAGCGCCACCAGCAGGTCCAAGTTTTCACTAATCCTGGGAAATATCTCATCAGTTGGACGTTCATGGTTTTCAGACGACGTTATCGTAATGGTGATGCCTTGACTTTTTCTTTCCCTTGACTATAGCCACCAACAAGTGGACATTTGTGGTGACATGTCTGGAAAACAGTTGGATGGATTGCCATGAAATGCGGGACAACACATTCATGTTCCCCACAGGCAAAAAGAAAAGGATAGGGTTAAATAGCACAGGGAACTGGCTTCGGCAAGATTACGTTTTTCTTCCTTTTTTCTTTAGACGGAACAGAACAGGAATTGTTGGGAGAATCGAAGCAGAAGTGCTGAAACGAAAACAGCTGATTGGTTGACGCTCTCGGACATGAGTTTGCAGCTTGGTGCAACCAGCTGCCACTGAAAATGACAGTTAGTCTTGTTTCAGTTTGTTTCACAAGTCCTCCTACTAGTATACCTTTAAGAGGGATTAGAGCCGACAGATCCTTGATGTTTGAAAAATAGATTAAAGTCATTGCTTTTTTTTTTTCCTTCTGTTAATGACGGCTGTAAGACTGCAGCTGGACAACTACTTCAAACAATGCGATGAGAGAATGAGAACGAGGCATTACGCTTCCTTAGAAACACACACACACATGTTTTCAGTTACTAGGGCGGATTAGACCTCTGCTCAAGTCGGTTTGGTAGGACTATGAAGGGTATTATGAGATATAATCAAACTCTATACAGTAATGTTAACAAGTCGCTTTGCTCTAATGGGGGCAACTAACAAGAGTCAGGGAGTTCGTACAAAGTCCTGAGAAGAGGTTTAATCAGGGAACATAAGTGAAAACCCCTGTGTCAATACACGTTGGGTTCAAAGGGGCATTAAGTTTATCGTAAGTTTATTCTGGAGCGCTACCCTGAATACATGAAATATTTGTGGGATATTTCACTTTCCTCCCAACGGAGTATCCAGCTATGACTCACCAGGAAATGCCTTTTATATTATCTTCGTGCCTGCAGCTAGTATATAGGTCTGGATGTGTTTTTTTCTAGCTCAACAATAAGTTTCTCCTCATCCACTGTGACAGCACCGAGCCCACAGACACGCTATCACATGACAAAAGAAGACGCAAGGTACAGTGGCTGGGATGTGCCAATCCAGGGAACAACTGGAGACAAAAAAAACACACGGCTGCTTTCCTGGAGTGTTGACCGCCATCAAAGCTGGAAAATAGGACAGCGGCGCCTCTTCGCCAGCATGTGGGTTTACATTGAAAATAATAGGGCCGGCTGTTTTGACATGCATCAAATGACACATTCTGTGTCCAAAAAGTATGTTTTGGCAGAGAGTGTGATTTGTTGTGCTTTACCCCGTGAGGAATCTTAGTTTTGTTCGCTGGAAACAAGTTTGAGAACGAGATTTTTCTCTGCCAATTGTCAAATTAGACTCCAGTAGGCCTGGCTGCAGACTTAGCTTGTTTCCCAGTGAAGAAAGCTGTCCTTCCTGGCTTGTTGACGGACTTGTAGCTCTGTTACACACCATCTGCGCTCCAATTATCAAAATGGCTTGCTTAAGCATCCATGTGGAGTCTTGATACCCTGAAGCCAAGCTTTTTTGCTTTTTGCTCTACTAATTAATATGTCAGTTGGTTTGGTTTGGCTCATTACTGAGGTGGTCATTGATTTCTTTTACTTTCCTGCCAAGTTGAAGCGCTAACGCCACGCTTTATGAAGGGAACCATTATTTGATTGTTTTTGCGGGACTGGAGCGAGGGGTAAAATTTAAAAAGAGGGATGGTAAAGGTCGTATTCATTTGGTGTGTGTGTGTGTTTATTCAGTTATGAGCAGTGTGTATGATTTGGTGGTTGCACTGGGCCACAAAAATTCTTAAATGCGTACACATTGCCTTTTAAAGCTATTGCTATTTATATGACTTCCCATGAGATCACATTGTCGTAGCACCTACGAACAATCTGCCGTTTCCTTATCATAAAGTTTTGTAAGTGAATTGTGCAAAATTGTTAATTTGAGCTCTTTCTCTTCTTCAGCGTCTGCTACAGAAGAAAGACATTTTCCATGTAATGTAAATGCAATAGCAATTTTCTCTTGCCATTTTTCGCCCACCATTTCCTGAAATGTTTTGTTTCTGCAGCGAGAAAGAATGAATCAACCAGTAATACATCTGTATCCCCCCGGTGAGAATTGCCTTTGGTTCTCCAAGCCCTCTTCAAAGATCTGTGGAGAGTCTATTACACAGATTTGTCTTCAATTGCTGCTTCTGGCGATGACGTCAGAGTTTTGAGTGAGCCGTGCGCCCGTCCACTCCAGCTGGTTGTGGCAAAATGGGATTTAGGCGCCACTACACTCAGACAATCCAATCATTTACCCCTGTGAACAGCAATGCTTCTTTTAGGTCCAGCATGATTCTGCTTGATGCATCCAAACACATTGTGCAGACATTGCTTGGTCAGTGCCTGTTTAGTGTGTGTGTGTGTGTCTACTGAGCAAACAGCATACACAGCAGTTTGTTTGTGTGCCATGGGGACAAACCGAATCAAAAACAGAGGCTCAGTCCCTGTTTAGTGATGGTATTTCACAAGTGTGTGTGTCTGTCTGTGTGTGTGTGTGTGGGTGGGGGGGTTAAGTGAAGGGAATTAGCATTAGCAGTCGTGCTCAGCTGTAGGAGAAATGAGTGCATCGGTGCAACGTCATGCCCCCTCACTGTTTTATCTATCCGCCGTGTCGGGCAGGTCTGTGCTCCTCACTGGGACAAGTGTCTTACTCCACTGTGACATTACTGAGACCAATCGTGGGTTAGTCCTGCTTGTAGCTCCACCCTGATGTTGTGTTAGACACTCTACACTGTTACGATCGTGTCAGCACCGTGACCCGAGAAATCGCTCTTATGTTTTGGACAATTCTGCCCGGCGTCATTATGTTGTTTAAGGAGATCCGGGTGATGAATGGAAGCTCATCTGATAATAACATTTAAATGTGACTGAAACTGTAAAAAAAATAAATGTTTTAACGTTGCCATGAAATCAAAATAGATGTTTGTAGTCTGCTGGTTGTCACTTATATGTCAGTATCTGGCCCAACGATGATTTAGTAGGCAATGTTAATGGTATTTTTGCCATTTCCTGGAAAATGCAAAAATAAAATGATGACTCATCCTGCACTTAAGGCCGTATAATAATAATGCGTCAAATTAAACTCTTTCAATATAGCTTACCATAGGGATGCTCCGTCGCAGGGAGGACAACAGAGCCGGCTGCTCTCCATGTTGAGCTAACAGCCACTAGGGGGCGCGTAATCCACATTCAGCTCGTGTAAACGTCTCTATAGCGCCCGTGCTGTGGCAGCATGTCCACAAAGTTACATCGCACCGGGCAGCAGAGACCTGTGTAAAAAACGGAACAAACTGCACATGTGAACATTAGAAATGTCTCCTGTAAATTAGAAAATGTAGCTCTACACTATCACTTCCACCCTGTGCCAAACATCCTGGTTCTGCTCCACTACCTGCTGAGAGGCAACGCTAGTTACACCACATTACATTAATAAGAAATAGCTTATTACACTCACAAGAGTTAGCATTTCCCTTGATGGGAAATGTGTTATGCTAACAGGATTATTACAGTTAGCGCTGTTGTACTAGGAGCTGTAACACAACTATCTCTCCTCCTTCCTTCTGATTAAGCTGCTAAGATTGGATTTACTAGAGAGCACACACACACACACACACACACACACACACACACTCGCCCACACACAAACATGTGTAGGATATGCTAAATAATGAATGGGGCTTGATATTGTCGCAGAGGTACAAAGGACATTTCCTCTGACCTCAGTCTCTGCTGTGTCAGCATTGTTCTTTAGAGTGTGTGTGTGTGTGTGTGTGTGTGTGTGGTAACTGACTTTACAATGTGGCCTTAGCAGAAAGGATATACACTACATACTGGCTTGAATAGCAGTTTTGCTACGTTATGTTTTTGATATCAAAAAGACGTGTTAGACTAAAAAAACGTCATAAATGTTCTAAAGATTTACGAGTAACCTCTCTGACAGTGTTAACCCTAACAAAAAAAAAACACTAAAATGTTTTAGAGATACTTTTGTCAAAAGCTACCACTTTAACGTCTGTACGGTAAATATGAAGCATAAGTTAGCTGACAGGAAACACAGGGGAACAGCTGGCTATAAAAAAAAACAGAAAAGAAATCTGCCACCAGCACCTGAAGCTCACTAATTAACACCTCGTCTTGTTTGCTTAATCCACACACCCGGAAATATAAGAAGGACTTGTTGGTTTGACGGGGAGACTGCAGTGCTCTGTAAATCATTTTCTGACACCAAAAGAGAGAAATTCATATTCTATATGTTTTGGTTTAGTTGCCCCCTACTTTACATTCCTCCGTGTGCGTAGATGTGGAACTTGTTTCTGTGCAGACAGTCACGCTGACTGTGACCCAGACAGCAGCTACTCAACACCAGAGCCACAGACTTTAGAACAACCGCCTACGTTCGTTTTTTAATTAAGCGAATAGCCACGAAAGGTCGTAAAAAGACGAGTGATTTTACAACAGATGAGCGGCGTTGTTAGGCAGGACCCCTGAGCTGCTGTAAAATCAGCGTAAATGTAAATGTAAATGTTTGGCAAAATTAAGTTGTTGCCAAGCAACACGCAGATGCAGAAACACACAGACATCATTGTTTAAAGATTGGTGTGATTATTAACATTAATCTGGATAATTTTTGTGTTTTTTTGGGCAATTGTTAAAAGTTTCCTTTATCACACTTCTGTGTAGTTCTTGTCTCTAGTATACCTTACATTTGCAAAAATAAAAAAAATTATTATACTCACTATAACGACAAAATAAAAACGTGCACGTTAGCTGAAGGTTTATAATAAACAATAAATAACAACAAGTGAAAGGACACAGTGGGCACCCTGCTGCTCAAACATAATCTTCTCATTTATTTCAAAGTCTCTTTTCTTTTTTAGCTTCCGTTTCTCCTTTTCCTCTTGGTTTTATGGCGGGTTGCACCCGTTGATTATAAGGTGCATACCGTCACTTATTGTACTGGATTATGTCGCATGAGATATTGCCCCTGGGTTACTTTATATAATTATGTAAATCATTTTATCCTCCTTTATCCTGTCCATCCCTTCAAACCACTTATCGTAATAGGTGACTAATTGGCACAGTGATACTATTGTAATGCGGTCTCAGCCAATCATAATCAAGGACCAGAACAATGCGTTTTATAATGTCTAACATACATCTCTTGAGGAAAGAGAGGATTTCATTACAGGGCCGTCGTATTAAGCTGCATTACATTTGACAGGTGGATTCTTGTAAACTGGTAACTTGTTCCGCTTTTAACTTTTCCGTTTTTTTAAAAAAATACTCGGCCTATTATTTGATTTAATCATGTACTGTCGAGGTTACATAATGAAATGAGACTTTCTATATGTATTTTTTTTTTTCCTTTGGTTTTGTTGGGATTGTGTATTGTCAAGAATGTGATGTTACTCACCCAGGTAAACAATCCCCTGCCAGCACTGGTTGGTACAATATGTTTTATATTTACTAGGTCTGATGTTCGTCTTTCAGAAGAACGTGTTTCACAGCCTTTCACTCTTCTACAGAATAAAAGACAGACGGATTTGAAAATAGCCCCGGCTCCATCATCCATCACAGTGAGCATCAATTTGGTTTTATCAGTGTTCCTGCGTTGTCATTATCCGACTCTTAAGAGTCTTTTCATACCGCTGCTCATATCGCAGGATTAAAGGCGTTATATTGTGTGTCACGGTACAGAGTTTACTGACAAAACTACAGTATTCATTTAAATTGTTAAGAGCAAGAACATTAGAGGATAGCATTTTCCGTTTTGTATTTCTTACAATATAGTACTTACTTTCTGCAGTACTTAGTTAGATTATGGTATTTGTGGTTGACTAACTGCACAACGTTATTGCCTTTAAACTGGAGGAAAGAGGAATAGAGAAAATGTCATCTGAAGAGAAGACATTGTTAAAGTGTAAAGGAGACATATAGAAAGTGAGAAACACTTGTGCTGGAGTAAAGAGGTAGAAAGAGAGGATGAGCCCTGTTCAAGTGTTCAGACGGGTCCTCGGTCGTATCGGAACAAGAGGGCGAGTGTTGTAGGAGACAGATTAAAAAGAACGAGAGGGAAGCCTGCACCTTTGCTGCTGAGAGCTCAGAGCGAGGGAGAACAATGTGGAAAGTTGGACTTCACCTTTCGCAGAGGCGAGAGATATAGAAGAAGAGGACTGTCTTTTCTTTAAAGAGTGAAATAGAGGACGGTGAAAAGGCACTCACAGCTTCATCGGAGCTGAGAGGAATAGTTTGTGTTGGATTTTCTTTCTGAGCTTTTGGAGGGTGAAAGATAGAGGATCCAAAATGGACTCTGTGCAGAAAGGTTAGTGAAGTGCTCGTACTTCACTGTTTGATAAGCCCCAGCCCCTTCATTGTTGCGATGCCTGTCAAGCTCTCCGTCCTCACATAATAGTTTAACATTGATAACAGTGGCAGATAACCACAAAAAAAATGTTTTTTTTAAGCAATGGATTCTTGATTTTAGACAGAAGTAGACAAATGTAGCTTCTCATTTCTGAAATAAATATAATAAATAAATAACTTGGGCTGGCAGGTTTGATCAGCTGTAGCTAGCGAGCTAATTGAGCTAACGTTAACTCAGTGAGTTTGACTTTTAACCATGTTGATGTCATGCTAAACGCCTGAAGCTGAAGCAAAAAGTCAGAAATCTCATCAGTTTCTGATCCACGTGGGAGACTTTTAATTAAAGAAGTCGCATCCGATGAGAAAAATGTAGTTCAGATCGATATTTTTTTCCCCCCGTTTGGCTGCTTGGCTTAAATACTCGTTTAATTTTCAAACGGTACCTTTAAATGTTACAGGTGTAAAGGTTTTTAATTGAGGACGATGCATTTGGTGGATGTAGGACTTTCTCAGGGAACATTTTCTAGGGTTGCTGAGCTGCACCTCAATCTGGATCCTTCCATGTACTGTGGGTACACTTCCACGTAGTGTACAATATGTACTTCACATTTACCTTTTACCAATATTGACCATAGTGTACAATATGTACTTACTTGCGTACAGTGCACTCACTGGAAATAATGATCGACGGACAGCAGAGTTGTCGTCCGTGCTCGGGGGTGTAAGTGCTAAATAGTTTATTTCAAATTAATAATCTCCAATCAGAAGCGGCACCGAAGATAACGCTCAATGTGGTTAAAGCAGGAACGTCAGTCATTCTGCATTGATCTATAAATAAATGTGGCTGATATTCTTACAGCAGTCGTAGTATGAAAAGTTTCTCCTTCAGTTCATGAAATCATTGCAGCATCTGAAGGCAGCGTGCCTCTGAGAAGTGGACGACACCAGCCCCTCACTGTGTTTACCTTCATTAAAGCGCCTGAACGCAACGTCAGGCTGCTACAGCAGAACCATGCAGACCTCTACAGACACCAGACTGGGCAATTATAACTTGAAGGTCTGCTTTTATATGGAGGAGACGTCCGTTTACCAAGGCACATAATAGCCTCTTTTTATAAAAGAGAAAATGTTATACTTAAAACACAATTCAGAGTAAACGCTGTTGTCTAACCTTGTTTACTAAACTTATGTGACCATGTAAGAGGTGATATACTTTAGAAATATTGATAAAATGGTCTTGGTCTGATTTAATCACATAAACAGACTATCATTATTATAGTAACTACCTATTACACCATACTCCATGTGTCTTTGGGCGCAGACATATATGAATTTCAACCAGATTATGCGAACTGCGAATATTCTATGGGAGACATATATTCTATGGGGGGCGGGGGGGACGTATTATATTTGTATAGTGCAGGATTTAAACAATTAAAATAGCAGGAGTGACAGAACAAGTCATAGGCCCAACGTTAGCCTGAGCCCAGATATCATCCAGGACTTCGTGTTGAAATCCAAAGTTTGACAGAACATTCAGAAGTCAATTCAGAAATAGTAGAAATCTGCTGTTTTATACTACTTTTTTTTTTAACAATTTGAAAAATATTTAAAAGCCTTGATGGTCCAAAGGTTGTCAACATGTTGCGTAACGACTGAAGGAAAAAAAAAAAAGAAGCAATGAACCAATCGTGTTCTCAGACCAGATGAGCCGTGTCAGAACAATATCTATTAGAATATTATATTTTTATACTTTTTCTCATAGTCATACCAGCAGGAAAAACAGTGACTAGAGAATGACAGCGCAGAGCTGGATGCTGCCAGTCACGGTGATAAATTGGGTGCCGAAGTGTCCCATGTTTTGGTTTGTCTCCTACATATTGTTCAGTGTTTCTGCCTTGTCCTGTCTTGTAGTAGTGAGCCACGGTGGAAATGATTGTTTGGTGGTTTTAATCCCCCAAAGTTATGTAGCCTGCCACAGTTCCGCACTGTGCTTCAGCGCTTCCCCACACATGGATGAACCGCTGATTGTACTTTAACTTTCAGATGGATCCAACCTAATTTATGCACAGATGCGACGAAGGGGAAAAAGCAGGAGGGAACATTTTTAAAAGCAATCTGGAAAGTTGAGATTCTCCCTACAACTTATCTGCTCTCATCACATAAACGGCCGTTTGCTGAATTAGTTTTTACTATTACAGCTGGCATTGTGGGCGCTGAACGTGATGTGTGGCCAAATGTTGCCTGACACAAATTCGCACCTTGGAAAGCAGGAGGCATCACATATTCCCTCATGTTGTGCAATTATGTAATACTGTGCATCAACATATCATCGGTACAATCACAAAGAGATCCAAGATTTTATCAGTGGCCAACTGAGAACCATCTGGCAGCCCAATTCTGAACCCCGCAATCTATATATATATACTTTCTCACCTTTCTCCTGACTCAATTCTGTGTGAGGCTATTGAGGGAGTCATGTAAATGTGAAGTGGACTCGGATGGCGCAACATTGGGACGGCTGATTTGAATGTTTGCTGAGGAATATGACCGGGAGAATGGAGGGAACCCAATTTAATCCATTGTAGGGCTCTGTCATATGGCCCTGTTTTAGCAGGTTGGGGCTCTTTGTAATTGTTTTCAATGAGTGTGAAGCGTTTTGCTCAGTGGGTGTTTACCCCTCTCTACAGCTTGCATTTTAGCAGGAGTGCCCTGAACGCCTCGCATTTTAGCAGGAGTGCCCTGAACGCCTCAAGTTGAAAAAACTTCCCATTGGGCCTACTGTGGTGACATATTTTATTTTAGAATCCCCATTAGTTATTATTATTATATTCTCCCTGGTGTCCACATAAAAGACAAGACAAATACACACAAACATCACATTCATGACAATACACAGTATCAACAAAACCATCTGTCGGATGAATAATAAATTCGCTCAAAACAGGCAGAATGCAAATAGGCCGACTATTTGGTGCCGTAAATGACGCTTTGCTATTTATTAGTGGTGGAGTAACCTTTGCTATTTTCCGCAATTGTGGATAAACAGCTATATTCAGACATAAATTGAAAATATGACACAGTGGCTTTGCCCCGATCCTTGCTGACAGCGAGTAATCTGCCGTGTAGATTAAGATAACCACAGGGTTTATCACACTTTAATGACAAGAGAAACTTCTCCATTTCTTATTAGTTTACATTGATAAAGTCATATTCACATTTTGTATTGTTGTGTGTGCATTGTTTCTCCATACCTCCTTACTGTTGCCCTTACTTTCTTCATTCTTGGATTGATACAATAGCTTTTTCTTTTGTTTAATAATTGTTATGACTCTGTTTCTCGGTGAACGCTAAGCCTGCCAATCAGCTAAACGTCCAGATGTGACAGCAGCTTTTCCCTCTCAGTCTGTTCCGACACTCTTCTGATAGCCACAAGTAGATAAAAACAGTTGCATAAATAATTTCCAGGCAGCTTCTGTTGCTGGATACCTGGAGCTGTATGACTTTACCAAACCATAGTTACCGTGATCGGAACAGAAAACCACAGCCTGGAGGTCATGTGGTGCCGTACTTGAGATGAAAGAAAAGGCAGCGTGTTGCTTATTCAGCCTGATGGTGGCCTCACTGCGTCCAGCCTGACTACAGCTGCTGTCCTCCACAAAGAAGACGCTTTACAAACTTTTCAGAGCCGTGATTTAATATCCAAAGGATAGATTTTCAGCCAGGCATTTCCTCTAAAAACTCAAAATAATGAGCACAGCCTTATCGTACATGCAGACGCTAGACGCTAAAGGAATTGTGCACCACAAAATAAAGCATTAACCACGACTGACTTTCAATTGAATTAAACAATATATATATATATATATATATATATATCACACAGGGCACATGGCTTTGTCTGGAAAAAGATCCACGTCCCATTTTTCCGTCTCGTTGTGGCGTTGTGGAGATGCGACTAACCCAACCGCAGCCCCACTGAATCAAGAGGGTGCGCTGTGTTTTAAAAACAAGCCAAAGTCAGCGACAGTTGAACACTTGGGCTTTGCGTTGCCTCTCGAGAGCGAAGCTTTAGCTCTGCCTTATCAACGCTGAGTGCTACGTCACACACCAGCAGGCCCTCCCTCAGCCAGCTTCCTCTTCTTACTGCTCCACACACACACACACACACACTTAACTCAACCTCGGCTAGTTAGTAGACTACTGGTGTTTTCCCCAGACTGCCTTGTTCTCACAGCAGAGCCCCACACACAAACACACACACACACACACATACACACATACACAGAGTCGACGTTGGAGGCCTTGTTTCTAATGAAGTGTGTTTCCTGTGGCGAGAGCAGAGGGAGGCAGCAATTACCTGGAGCTCTTGAAACGCTGCTGTTGGAACACAAAAGGCACACACACACACACACACACACACACACATTCAGATAAACAAATAGTCAAGCAGTGACTGTACTCGTCTGCTGCAAAGTTTGGGCGGGGTATATGAAGGTGAGCGTGCCTGCGACTCATCGAACCTGAATAGAGTCGTTCTTCTGGAAATGTCTATTTAAATTCATGTTCATATTCAGACATTAAAAATGAGTCGTCATTAAAACGAATGTAGTCTGTTTTTCCAAGCCCTTGGAGAACCTCGACTGTTCGTACGTACGTAAATGAATGCACGATCATTTTCCTACGTAATTGTGAGCGAGCACATACAGAGCTACCTCCGAGGAAGTCAAGTAGTGCAGGGGTCTTCAAGCTGTTTCAGGCCGAGCCCCCCTTAGCAGCAGGGAGCCTCGACTGCATGAGTTGTATGTTAAACTGAGAGTATGGTGGCCTAAATAGCCATGTGCAAGCATAGCTATTTATAGTGCATACAATACTTAGCAATAATATTATTACATAGCCATAGTGCCGCACAGTGATTTAGCACAGGTTAGCTATTGTTGCATGTAGCATTGTTTTTACCAGTAGGACTATTTATCTTTGCTATTGATATGTTGCATTCATGTTACTGCAATGTGTGTTTGCAGACATATTCAAGTTTGGGCAAAAAAACTGTCAAAGCATTATCAAACAAGAACTTGGCGGACCCCCTGCAGCAACTCTGACGACCCCCTGGGGGTCACGGACCCCCTGTTGAAGACCCATGACGTAGTATATAGAGCAACGAAGGAACAAAACTCAGGAGACGGCGTACCCTCTGCTGAAGGAAGGAGATAGGAAAGGAAGCGCTGCAGCTCTGTACTACGAGAGGTCATTTCTTTTTAAACATTTTTATAAATGCTCCTTTAACACGGCGCAGCACCAGCCCTGCTTGAAGTAAACAAGCTGTTTGTAATCTGACCATGACTTTGGCGACTTGAATCTTGAGTTGCTTTGCGTTGACTGCTCAGTATTCTGTCCGCATGTATTTGTGACGTGTGCTTATATATTCACTTTTGTGTGTGGGTTCCTATTTGACAATGACTTAACCAAATCCTCAGAACAGATGGCCAGCTTCGAAGCAGCAAAACACACTGGACTACAAATCAACAGTGTGTGTGTGTGTTCTCGTGTCAGTGCTGTGTGTGTGTGTGAGGGGGGGGGGCTTCTTTCTTCTAAATCTACAGCCCCCGATGAAATTATAATTAGAATCAATAACTCAAGTCGAAAGTCTTTAGTGACTCTACTGGGACAGAGCTTCGGCCAGTATTACTCCCTCCATCCACACACACACACACACACACACACACAAATTTACTGTGCACAAGCCAACTGTTGCTTTGGGACAGAAGACTAAGGATTCATGATGCTCCTCACTCAGTTGATTTGCAATTGCAATAGGAGCAAAGTGTTCCACTGCCAATGAATCAGCCTGTTAAATCTAATGGAGATATTATTGCCTGCAGCACACACTGTATTTCCAATTCCACCTTGTTTTGCACTCAGCAAAGCAGACCTTTAGTTTGGTTTATGTTGCTGCTATATTGGTGTCATTAATCCCCCCCGGTAGCAGAGAGTCTTCTGAATCCTTACTCCACTTAAAATATATACTACGTTGCATTGTAATGTACATTTCTCCCGTTCTAAGGCCTGGAGATTACATCTTACAGCACTGCCACAGGAGAAACCATTAACATATTATGAGATATAAAACTGTTTAAAGAGCAAAAGAGTGACGGACCAGCCGTGCAGCTGCCTTTAAACAAGAGAAGCCTTTTTGTAGAGACGTGTAGGAGCTTTAATGTGGCTCCTACTTTATCTGGGAGTCCATTTAACCTGCGGTGATATGTTTGGTTTTACATACAGCACAGTAAACACAACACTGGCAACAACTGCCCACACATCCAGCAGAAACATGAGCATTCATTCATTCAAGTCTGTGTTCTATACTCCTGCTAAAAATAAATGCAGTTATTTTATAAATGCTCGTTATGTTGAAAATCCAATAAACAATAAGAACTAGGCGCTATAGAAACAAGGTATCTATCAGTTTCCTAAATTGCCCTGTTTGTGCCAGGTTTTCCAAGTTTGAACGTCTGAAACATAGAGAAAAGTTCCCACAGCAGCGAGTGAGTGACGTATTCATCCAGTCATGTGATGAAAGGGTTTGTGTGAACGTATGAGTGAAGGAGAGAACTGCCTGCAAGAGGAGCAAGTTAATGAACCTTAAATCAACCTTACATTGTCCTGGAATTATATATACACCCTGATAGCTTGGTATCCAATTCAAATAACATCATCCACAATATCTAGAAAGAAGAAATTCTGAATTTACTGAAGGCCATCGCCATAGTTTTTTTTTACCAGGAGCCGAATTATCCACAAAGGTGTCCTCCTCTCCAAAACGAACGGACCCGGTGATTAAAACAGGTAAACGCAGTGAATAAAGCAGTTTCAATGTTAAAAATCAGTGTTTCCCCGCTTTGCTCAGCTTGTTTGTCAGATAACTTAAGATCTAGACGTCCGACGACTAAAATCCTTCTCTTGGTTAAACTATAAAGTAAAAGATGACCAAAATTTTGAAAAAGGTATCGTAAAAATGTGGTTTAAAACTGAATAAATGTCGATTCGTGACAGCTAACGGACCGTTACCTTCATCAAAATAACAGATTTCTCTCGGTTTGAACGTTGTTGGAAACATTTGGGATAATGTAAGAACTAAAGATGCAGCATTAGACTTTAGAGACTGGGTGCTGAATCCTTAATGTAGATTATAGGAAAAAAGGAAAATAGAACAGCGCTGTATTTGAACTTTTTTTTTTTTTAATATTGCATTTTTTTTTTTTTTTTACATTGCATATATATATATATTTAATATTCGCAGTTAATGAACACAGGTTGGGCTAATTACAGGTAACCAGCTCAACAAAATATATAACATAGAGCAAGTGGTTTTGTGACATTTTAGTGTGGAAATGTTACATAATATTACACCTTTTGAAGTGAATCCTTCCTTCTCTTTTACCAAACTGCTTAACAACCTTGACATGTTCAGCTACGAGTCATTACAATTACTAACCATCAGCCGTAGAGCCGCCGCAAGCTGCCGCTCTAGTGAGATAAAACTGTGTGCCATGACTATTTATCGTGCAGTATGCTAAAGTGTCTTTTAAGAGACGTATCTCCATCCAGATAAAGGGGAAAGAGTCACTCGCTCCCACAGATGGCCTTCCTCTCTGTTATCTGCCACCTTGTGTCAGATGAATAATGCTATCTCTCTCGTCTCTTCTTTTGTCAATATGTGACGCTCGAAATCCCTTTTTGGTGTTTCAACAAAAGAGATTTTTCTGTCAACAATGAGGAAAGAATTAGATGGTTTACAATCGTAGAGCCAAAATGCTTTTCTTGGAGCGGCAGTGACTTGCATCAGAGGGAGCAGCCGGTGGCACGGGAGTGTGCCAAGTGTCTGGCTGCCTGTGTGTGTGTGTGTGTGTGTGGGGCTGTGTGTAGTTTTATTGCTTATCAGAAAGACCTTAATGGTAGTCATATTGGACGCAGGATAAAAGCATGCGTCCTGATGCGTTTTTTGCCCCGATTCCTTTTCTATTGGACGTGAGCCATTTACTTCTTAGGAATTCTCCAGAGCGTCACAACACACGCAGCGATTGTTTTCTATGTAAAAATCCCACAAAACAGCAGCAATTTCTGGATTGACGCACCTCAGCCGCCCTTCAATGGCGGCTTCCTCCGTCTGCACGGTGAAAGCAGTTAAAAGACAAAAACGACCGTAAGACAGAAAAACGAGCGTGTGATTGATGCACGACCCGCTCTACCCTCCTAAACCACAGCCGCCCGTCCACATTAGTTTTAATGCCCTCCATAATTTCCCAGAGCCAAAGGTGACATTTTGAATTGTCAGACCAAAATGTGTCATTTAAAATGATGTAAATCATTGAAAAGCAGAAAATCCTCACATCTTGATATGCTGGGACCAAAAACATTTTTTGGCATCTTTGCTGATTAAATTATTAAAAAGGATTAATGGGAAATCTTTTTTTTCGTCGGCGAAGCACCTCAGCATAGGAGTTGGGACAGTGTGGAGTTTTCAGGCCTGATAAATCAGCACGTTCTCTCTCAACTACTCACATACAGATGCTCAGTCAGCCCCTGGGCAACGTCACGTAAATTAAAGCAACATGTCAGATTCGGTATTTTTGCATTTACTTTTTCCGAGTGCAATTCACCTACGCACTGCTGTCTCACATATGGAAAGCTGTAACGTTACACATGCATTTGTTATGATTATATTACTTATTAAAGATCAAAAACTAGCAAGAGGTCAACTTTGCTAGCGGTGTTTACTTGAGACTTAAATACTACAGCCACTCCAGGCCGCCCCGCACGAGGGTCACGGGGGTCAAACTGATGCCAGATGGGTGCGTGGATCATGATCATTCAGTCGCACTCCTCTGACATCAGGACCTTCATTCATAATTCCGTAAAACACCTTCATCGTTGGATATATAAGAAAGAACCGCGGCACTGACGGTGCAGAAGGGTGTAGCGGTGTGCACAGCCCTTCCTTTGTGTAGGCCAGGATTACAGACGGGATGGTTACACTCTTCTTAGCTGCAGCGCCATTCCATGAATTACGTGAGATGGAGCAAGATAAACATGTATTAAATGGAATCGCAGCATATTTAAATGTGCAGGCAACATAATGTGGCTGAGATTGAGGAAGTAGATGTAGAAGTCGATTTTTCCTCGCAGCGATTATCACCTGAAATGAGTTCTGTGAAGCAAATCGGCCAGCCATCTTGGCTAAGTAGCTCAATTATTGTGTTATCCACATAGTTGATAAGAGCTTATTAGTGTAAGGGCGCGGGGGGCAAAGCATGCTGGGTAACGGGGGAGGCGGAAGCAAAGCGGAGAGGTTGAAGAAGATAAGAGAAGACATTTTCTCCACGTTCAAATCGGTGTGCTTCTGAACGCCTGTGTGTGTGTGTGTGTGTGTGTGTGCGCGCGTGTGTGTGTGTGTGTTGCGGAGTGCCCATGTTGCCAGGGTGACAACATCAGTGATCGCTCACATTACTCGCAGAGTGGGGGAGGAACAAACACGACTCGCTGAGCGGTTCACCCGCCAATCCAACCCGACACGCCTGATCGGTGTCTGCTGGGAGGGCGATTTCAGGAGTGTTTTTGGGGGACTTCCTGTCTGAATTTTCTTCCTTAAATAGCGTCGAGAGAATAAACTCAGAGAGGTGGATCGTTCACGCTGAGTGAGTCAATGACTCTCCTGCGAGACGCTGTGACTCACGTCTCCGTGGGCCGCTAAGATTTCAGTTTCATAAAAGGTTTAGGTTTATTTTCTTCTTTTCCCCCACGACAGCTGCGGCCGGTCTCAGTTGACACAAACAAACTATTGTGATGAGTAATGAACTGTAATGAATAAACATGAGCGCAAAGTGAAAACTGCTCTAAAGGCAGGAGAGGAGCGCTGCAGGTAAAAGGCAGTCGGTGTGAATGGTTATGCAAATGTTTCTCGTGACATGTGCTGAAAATCTTCCCATTCATAAACTGCCTGGTTTCACAATACGAGTGCAGCCTGTTATCAGTCACAGTGATAACAGTAGTCATGTAATCAACCTGCCTATTGTGTACACAGCCTTTTTATTTAGTTTTTTATTTTTTTTAAAGTGAGAGTGAGGATAAGATTGAGAACGGCTACAATTATTCTTGACTTAAGAAAATTATCGTCTCAAAAACACATTTTTTTTGAGACGATTTTTGATTTGAGTTGTTTTCCGGGCTTACAAAAGGACTGATGAGCCAATTCACAAAGAAAGGATGGCGGACGCCTGTAGCGCCACAAATTGGGCGTCACTCTCTCTGCCCCGTCTCAAGGTCTGATTCACAAAAAGATATTGCACTTATGATATTACTTTTGCAGCCGAGTGCAATTCGTCCTTTTTTTTTTTTTTTTTTTTTTTTTTTTGTGCTTCTGATCGAAATTGTCCACATGGCAAAGAACAAATGTTGCCTTTGCGGGCGAGGACGCACGCACGGGACAGAACAATGGCAGAGATAAAAGGAAAAAAAAAGTTCCAGCCCGCGAGCTACAGGTCCTGACTGACGAGGTGCAGAGGCATTACTCAAAACAGGCAAGACATTTAAATGTGAGGGAGAAATCCTATTTGGGATTTAATGTGCCATTATAACTGGAAAGTCAGGGGCGCGGCACGCCTTACGAGTGTGCATCAGTCGCCGCCACCTCTCTGAAGACGCTGTGAGGGAATGGCTCCTCTTATGCTCGCAATGAAGTTCTTTATGACAAAGAAACGAGCGCGGCAGTCTGCAGAGTGAGGTACTGAATTACAATACAAAAAAAAGACTTCTCTTATACAGAACCTTCCTCTGAAACCTCCCTTATATGTGTGACGTAGTTCCTTCTCCACCTATGAGACGTATCCCTCCGCTTCTCACGCTAACTGTCCTTCTTACCGTTTGGCCAACGAGCGTTTCTCTGACGTAATCCTGTTTCAATGGGGTCCGGCAGTAAATCCTCACTGCAGTTGTAAGCTAACCAACGGGGGGAGCTCATCGTTTCATGTTTGACAGCTCAGTGTCTCTGTAGTGAGGTTTGGGAGGACAGCGCTGTGCTTTAAAGGAGGGTCATTGAGTTCCTAACGGACCCTTGTGCGGCCCTTAAGACGCATAAACTCAGTATACATGGGGATGTATTATAGTGCTCGGGTTGTGCGTATATTGTAATTATACAGTGCAACTTCAGTGTTCCTGCATGTGGCCGTCAGTGGAGGATCTTTGTGAATTGGACAGTTAGTTGCAATTAGGCTCATTTGCATCGAAAGGGAGCAATTATGTCCCCGAATGTATGAATATTAGCTCATTTACAGACGTGCAGCGCCGTTAAGGGAGCATTTTTGACTCATCAGTGCAGGTTGGCGGTCTTCAAAAGCGACTTTTTGTGAATTCCCCTGAGTTTTGTGAGGAAATGGCACCAAACCTGCAATAACAGAGTTTTTTTTAGATTTTTTTTATTCCTTTTAACTCTACCAGATGTTTGGTGCTGGGCAGTTAGTGTAACATTTTTGGAGTGTTTTTGCTGGAAACGATGTGCTTTAAGTAAATATAGTGCTCCACAGAGTAGGTAGGGAGGGATGTGTTTTGGATGCAGCCTAGGAAATTCATCTTGGTCCACCCACACTGGTGTTTTCACAGGTTCTGCCTGGTTAGACATCCTCTGTGTGGGTGTGTCCAAAATGAGCCTTACTGATTTCTATACCACTCTATTCTCAAATGTTTTGCAAGTGTTAGGGCGGGACATATTGCCCCTTTATGAGCTCGATAACATTGTTTCAGAGGTCTTTTCTGCTGGGAAATGGAGAACATTTCAGAGATTCTTGTATTTGACCAAAAGAAAAGAAATGGCATACTAATAAGTATGTTTCATTTATAAAACCTGCATCATTAAGTCATGCTCCAGTTCTACGGAGGTCAACAAGAGGAAAGATCCAGGACTCCACCGTCGTAATTATTTTGTGGACACGTGAAAATACCCTCCTGGTTATGAAGCTAGTTTATGTTACAGGACGGGGCTGTGAAATAAAATTAATAGGAGCGTAAAAGTCAGAACAAACCTTTTATAATCCTACGAAGCCAGTCATGATCTGTATTCACACACACACACACACACCTGAGTCATTACATCCTGGGCCAAAAAGACGGTATGAGAGTTAATGAGGCAACTAGGTTTACTGCCCAAGCACACACACACACACACACACACACACACACACACACACACACACACACACACACA
>CALSBV010010127.1:477674-498922 GCA_943590825.1 Bovichtus diacanthus
ACACACACACACACACACACACACACACACACACACACACACACACAGCTGTTTGTGTAATGTGCCAGATGCCATTGGCTAAACACACAGTGGGCTGAGTAGGAATGGAACCAACTTTAGCTCAGTGGCATTAGCGTAATTGATGGCACCCGTCCTGTCCAAAACTATATTTGAACACGGGGTTTTCTGATGGCCCAGCAGGCCTGGGTACACTGAGGCCTCTGGAATTCACTCTGCACAAATCAATACTAAAGAGTGAAACCACAGAGAATGTTACAGATGAAGAGTGCAGTTCAGTCCTTACGCCGGAAACTCTTCTCACATGTGAACTGTGAATGAAAAGTTAGGTAAAGTGAAAGTATTGAGAGCAACAGGTCAACACAACACTGTGAAACTGGTTCAGACGTCTTCATCTTCATCACTAGAGGTACCAACCAACGTGATCTCACAGGAACACGTGACCATCTTAACGGCGTTACATGGTGGTGGGTGCGTAAATGTGTTAAAATTAGGGTTAGGTTTCAGGCAACGAAGCTACTTTGTTTGGTTTAGGAAGAAAAAAGATGACGGTTTGGGTTAAAATAAGGAAAAAATACTTTGATTAAGACGTGTTTCTGTTGAACCTTCAACCTCCAAATCTTCAAACTAGACTCACGACACTGAACATTGTGTTACTTCCTGGTTAAAAGCTTTCTGAATAACTCTGAAAAACCCCAGAAATAGTCCATTTAAATCAGCGAAATTATTTGAAATGTTCACCTCCTGTTTGTCAACTATTCAAATACGTCTGGTGTTGCGCTCATTATTTCCTTCAGGAAAAACATCCGAGCCAATCAGAGTTTCATCAGGCAGGATTAAAAATGAGGACATCTTCATCTTCCTCTGCCAGAGCCAGAAAATCATTCATTTAAAGTTAATTTCCTGTTGTAATGCTTTACTAATCAGAAATGAATCTCTGACCTATGTTAAGATTGATTTGCAATGAAGCCGTAATACTCATTACACACCAGGAAAGAGAAATGAAGGCTGGATTGCTTTTCTTTTGTTTTTTTAAAGGGAGCGTTGCTATTCTCACCTCTATAGTTCGACCAAATGTCCAACTACGTCCTTTCTTCTTCTGTCACCGACAGACAAAACAAACCAAACTAAGAAACATAACTCCCTTGGTGGACGTAAAAAGTATAACCGCTGTTAACCATTGTAGGACGTATAAGCTGTACATCAGGGGTTCTCAACGGGGGCAGTAGCGCCCCCCAGGGGGCGTTCAGAGACTGTCGGGGGGCGTTTATTTGAAAAAAAGAGCAAAGTCCTTGTATGTGTAAATTTACTTGGCAATGAACCAAATTCAGAATTGATTCTGACCAGTGTTCAGGGAACAACAAAAAAATATTTAGATAATATTTATTATTATTTATAAATGTTATTATGTAACTTCAATCTCAGAGAATTTGAATAATAGCCTAATAATAAGAAAAATAATATAAGAATTTAAATATTTCTTAATAACAAAATTAATATAATCAATATGTAATATAAATAATAAATACTAAGAATAATAATCATAATAATACAAACAGAAGCTGTACTTCAAAGAATACATCCTAATATCAGAGTCGGCTAACGTTCAACATTAACTGTTTCAACAGTTGCTATGTCAGCATTGTATTGGGAATTTGATCATTTAGGGTTTTTTTGTCACAAATTGAAATTCTGAGCTTTCTGCACGAGATGAAAAGACACATCATCTGGGGCTCTTATATTTACCAAGTTTTTGCAGCAATCCGTATTTTAAACATTTCACAGCGTACGTCACCCTTCATCTGACATTAGTCATACAACGTAATGAGCCATCGCAATGTGGATTAAAAGTCCATAAACCGATTATCAGCTTTCATAAAAGTCACAACTTTGAGGAACCAAAACGATTCAAATTTCAGGATTGTTTGTTTGATGTGCTCGGAAAGTCTGGGAAAAGAAGCGCTTGATTTATCCTGCAAGACATTGGAACCGTGAGAGGAGCTTAAAATCAGAGGGAGAAGGTCTTTTTAAAAAGATGGAGCATTTTAAATGTCAGTGTAAAGTGGAGGAGCAGGAGGGGGGGGGGGGACTTTAGGACAAAGGAGAAGAGGAGGCTGGGGAAGAATTGTGTTGAGTTTGACGGAGAACGAGAAGAATAAGGAGCGATTCATTCAGGACCTGTAGAAGGTGAAACGACAGGTGGGTGGAGAATGAAAGACATTATAAGAAGTGAAGAAAGAGGGCGAATAGAGCGGATGTCCAAAGGAAGGGGTGGAGGCAGAGAGAGGAGGGAGTGATGGATGGTTAACAACAGTCTGGGTCATAATGACATGATGCAGCAGTGGGCTCGTCCTCCTGACCTGACATTACCACACACACACACACACACACACACACGCACACACACACACACACACGCACACACTTCCTTTTAAACCAAAAAAAGGACAAACAGATGCATCACAAACGCACACTTCCATAGAGAATACACACACAAAAACAAATGCATTATGTGCAAATATATGTGCACATATATACAAGTATATGTGTGTACAACCTCACACACACATACACACACACAGGGATCCAACCTCTCTTGGTGTTTTCAATTTCAGGAAATCTGAAACGCTCCTATTAATTTGAACACTAATAGAAATATACCCGTGTACTACCTATTGTTTCGTCTCAGCATCTTCCGAAACCTTATTCCGTGTGTAAATCCGACCCGCGGGTGTGATGCCCTTTTAGAAAACAACAGTATAGGAAGTGTTTCTTGTGATTTCTTCCACTTGTTCTCAACGCGGCGCACGGTGTGACTTATGCACTCCTTTTCAATCCATGTGAAACTGTTGACTCGAGGTGAAAATATTAAAAGCATCAAGAGGAGGGGAGCGACCAAAGCATGAGACGCTTGGAGGCTTTGAAGTGCATCTGATTAAATAATCCTTTCATTATTCTCAAGGAGCGGGAGGGACCAGCATCCGTGAAGAAGACATGTGGCAACATCCACGGAGAAAACACGGAGCTGTTGGCAAATTGCTGTGTTGTCCGTGCGACAATAACACGTCCACTTTGAGGCTGCTCAAGAATACAGCCACTTTATTAAGTATGTTTTCATGCCTCAGCGCTGGAGGCATTATGTCTCAGGAACGCCTGGAGGGAATTACTCCACTGGAGGATGAACTGATTTGGCGGGCAAAGGTCAAAGGTCACTGTGACCTCACAAAACGTGTGTTTTTGTCCAGAACTCAAGAATTCATACGCTCAGTTACGACAATTTGTAAAAATGTCTCATAGGATAAAGCATAATTGAACTTTCACACTCAGAAAACATTGAGTATCCACATGTGTGTTTTCAGAACTTTTTGGTCGAAAGTTTTGCAACATAGGTCCCAGAATTGTAGCACGAGCACAAAACGTCTGTCGAACATCTTTAAAAACAACCACAACGTGACGGCAAAAGACTTTAACAAGAAATGTTTTCAGACAAACGTTTCTTTATTTGCCCATAATTAAAAACAAATTATTTTTCTTTTATCTCGTTACTAAGTGGGTTTTATTTTCCATTTTATGTTATGCATTTCCTCCCATTTTCCTTTTCATCTTATCTTTGCTGTTACCATCAAGTGTTTTATTTTATTTTCCGTCTTTTTCTTTTCTATCCCTCATTCTATGTTCATTCTACGTCCATTTTTCCCTCATGGTAAAGCACGCTGTGCTGCAGTTCTTGTATGAACGGTGCTATACAAATAAAGTTGTCATTTATTATTATTGTCCAAAGAGCAGCACTAATGTCAGGAAATATATATAATCATGTATCATACATACAATATTATTCATTCACTTCATCTTGATCATACTGTATAAACAGTGTGTGTGTGTGTGTGTGTGTGTGTGTGTGTGTGTGCTGGTCACTCTTTCCTGTTTTGGCCTCCTGGCCCTTTTAGAAGAGGACAAACATTTCATTGCTACTTTGTAAGATTGATTTCCTGCACTGGTCTGATACGGATCAAGTCTTGAGCAGTGTGGACATGGAGGCTGCTGCGGATGCTGTTCTTGATATGATGTGGCGAAAATCCCCTCTCACACTGAGCCGAGGAGGTTAAACACACACACACACACACACACGTGTTAAAAAAAAGAGCCCTAATTTTATGGAAAATAACTCTTTTCTTTACAGTAGTTTTCCACGTTTTTTTTTTTTTTTTTCAATTGTGTACGAAATCTCTGTAAAGTTCCAGACATTATCTGCACATTTACAACACAGCTGTTATTTTAAGTGTTATGCCAATAATGACAAAATACACGTATTTCTCACTTTTGTATAAAATAATTACTATATTACTTATACAGTATTTTTCCTGCAATCTTAAATTGCATAGACATTTATAATATTGTCCTTTATTTGGCTGTTGAGAGTCCACAAAGCCATTTCCCCATTTTGCCAGCTATGACATCATACGATATAATATTATTTCCCCCTGCTTGAATGTTCCGCAGGGGTGCGCCAGTATTCGTAAGAACCCACAAAATGTTTTTACAAATGGCCGTGCAAGCTCATTTTTGGGACAGAAAGCAGTGCTTGGTGCTTCATCCCGTTCCGGTTCAGACACTTTCTGTGCAGCTCCGCAGAAGCCTTGTTGGGATCGTTTCCCTGCAGGCTCCAGATAAAGTTGATCTCACAGTAAAACACGGGGAGCTCACTAACCTCCCCATGCGCACTTTGATTAGAAACGTATTTGTAATACGGCAAAAACAAACGCAATCTGGGAGAAAATATGTTTCCCTCGAAACGTCAGTGAGTGATTTAGAAAACCAGGCTGCGCGCGCACACACACACACACACTCATGCATGTATGAGCACACGAACTGGAGCCACACCACTTCACTGCGATATGATGCAGCACACACACACACACACACACACACACACACACACACACACATACATGCAGAGTGAAGTCCCCTCCTCTGCCCTCTCCTCTCCTCTCCTACACACACACACACACACACATGTGCACACACACACCTGACTTCATTATCTGTGCTCAGGATGTCAGCAGCAGCAACCATGGTAACAAGTCGAGATAGAGGGAGAGTGTTAAGATTCACAGCCACTTCACACCGATGCATCATTAATGTCATTTAACTCGCCCCTGCGTGGCACTTTCTATCTCTCCGTCTGTTTTCTTCTTTCGCTCCATGTCTCTACCGCCTTCTCCCCCTCTCTCTCCTCCTCTCCTCCTCTCCTCCTCCTGGGCTTGTGGGCTCTCACCCAGCTCCCTCTCTCATTCAGGTTATACGGAGCTTTGCTGATGACTCACGATACCTGGTTACTTCCCAATTTGTGTGTGTGTGTGCATATGTGTAAGCCTCGTTGCAACACAGCTGCAGCTGCAGAGGAGTCACGGCGAAGGCTAATCACTGACATCTATACATTTATTTAACTCCGTTCCGTGAATAATCCAGTGCAACACTGCAACCCTCTGGTGTTAGAAATAAGAGAGAGGATCCTGTCATGAGAAATGAATGAGCCTCCCTTCAGTGCAGGGCCTGGAGTTTCTGATTCACATATGTGATGCACTCCACTGCGTTCCTGCCGGGCCTCTGCACTTCTCTGCCTGAATCATTTCTTTCTTTTTACATCTTCCAACAGCATGTTTTTTTTTGTTATTATATTTCATTATGGGGCTGAGGCTGGAAAGGAAAGGACAGATCAGCAATGTAAAGCAAAATGTGAAAGTTTAATTGACATATTGGAACGTTAATAATGGTCCTTACATGACTTTTTCAATGCGTTCTGTGCAAAATTGTGGATTTGGGCCAAATTCCGGGTCAAAAAAATAAAAAATCTGACGTTTCATATGAAAAGCTCCGTTCGTTGTTTCCATTCAAGCGTCTGTGAACGGCATCAGTTTGAAGCTTTGCCAGGACAATAAAGACAGCAGATGCATGTTTCTGTAGAATACAGCAGAGGTTTGTCTGGAGGCCGAGGAAAAGTAGTCCGGGAAGGAGAGGCGAGGGTCCCAGGTGATGAGTGGTGCTACAGTGCCACCTGCTGGTCACAAGCGAGCGGGTGACACTTACTGCAGGACAGAGTTTTAAAGGTGAAGAGGGTCAAAAAGATGAACATCACCATAGACCTCCTCAGTTAAATATCTGCTCAGTTGCACACATTCCCAGGACAGAAATATGAACGTTGGATGAAGTCACGTTCAAAATGCTTGGTTTTTTTTCTTGAAATATTCAGAGTCAAATGTTTTTACAGAGGAAATGTTAGATATCTGTTTGCATCACTCCATGAATCCGAAAATACTGTCAACAGGCAGGAAAAAAATAAGTTTTTAGGTTATAAAATGTGATATGAATCATGCTCTGGATGCTATATATATATATATATGATTAACACAGCCCTCTGGGATCAGGGTAACACAATGTCACATTTCCAAAAGTTAGGCGTGAACCCGCCCCGGGATTCGGATCCGCTTGGCCCGTGCTTCCACTGAGCTCCATGCGCATCTGAGAAAGTAGTTCTTCTGTAATCCTGCTGACGGACAGTCAAGAAGACAAACACGACCTCCTTGGCGGAGGTAAAAAAATGCAGTCTAATTATGGAGACGCATACAATATCCCCATTGTTCAGTATAATGGCAGCATATTAAATAGTTTTAATCAGATATGGAATGATCTTCGCGCTCACAGCTGTGGCTGAGCCCCGTATCTCGGAGGTGGAATGAAGACATGATTGAACATTTCTGTCTTCATCTTGGCTGCCACCTCCCCGACCTCAAGTCACCTCTCCTACTGTATCCCCTCCTAAACTTCTCTAACACCCTCCTCCTCCTCCTCCTCCTCCTCATCTTCTGCTTCCTCTGAAGTCAGAAGAGTCAGGGGACGGGGAGGTCACTGATACTTTTGAAACACACAAATACAACGTCATGTTTGTTCATTTGTTTATGTTATTTATCAGGTTTATGTTAAATGTTTCACGTTTAGTTTATGTGGTGGTAATTCAAAAATGAAATGAACAAATATAGAAGTTAGAGCTTTGCTGTTATTTAATGAAGAGTTTGAATTGATACAACAGAGTTAATCGGTTTCAATTGAAAGGACAGATAACCTGCACCAAGTGTTGCAGAAACACAAGTCATGTATACAGCGAGTTGCACGGGCAGGACAGCAGGTAACACACACTTCTGTCTAACAAATGGGAACAAAGGCACAGAGACATCAGACGTGTGTATTACAAATGTGAGGAAACACACTGTATAGAGACAAAATATAACTATAAGACTATATGATACGTTTCCACAGCAGTTTATAGTTTATATTTATGTTTATTCAGGTCTCATTGTTCACTTGTTAAGTTACTCATGTCTAGTCTTGTCAGCCAAGAACCTTCCTCAAGTTTAGTTTAGTTTATGTTTTTGCTGTTTGCTTTTACTACGTTTTGCGTCTTGTTGTACTTTGTTCTTTAGTAAAGATCCTGTTTGATGTAGAAACCTTGTCCTGAGTCGTGCATTTGCATCACGTAGTTAACAGCTGCTCTAAGTAAAAGCATGTAAAATGTATGTTTGCCTAACATCACCCAGACTTACGCTTATCGGGATGAGAAAAAAATAAAAAGTAGAAGGAAAGGAATGAGTGCAAACATGCAGACAGTGATTCCCTCGTGTGTGGAGTTGTAACTCCGTCCTCTGAATCCTTGCATCCCCCTGCAGGAGGAGACCAAACCTCCGACTTCACGTTATTCCTGAGAGTTTTAGAGACATCAATTTTGATTTGTCATCTAAGGATGTTTTTCACAGAGTCCCTGAAGGGACACAGAGAGGGGAAAGAAAAAGAAAAAGGTACTTTTTGCAAAAGTTTTTTGCATTACTAGAAAGCATCTTTGATTTAGGTCAATGTCCTTCCAACGCTGACAGAGAAGCGTCCAGACTCCCCGCCGGATCAGCGAGCGTGCTGTTGAGACGCAGCCTGCCTGCTGTGACCCACAGTGTGCAGCATCACATTCTTTGCCTCATTACGCTGGTTTCCAAGTCACTTTAGTCATCATAGGGACACTAAATGAAAAGGTTTCGCAAGATCCAGCAAAAGCTTAGGGTTTGCTAAGCTACTGATAAGGCCAGTGAGCTCTTATTTTTTGCGATTCTATATATATATATATATATATATAAAAAAGGTAATCATTATAGTTTATGTTTATGTTTTATGTTTATTAGTTTACATTAAGTTTGATGATGGTTAAGCATAACGTTGGCTCTGTCCCACGTTAACCACATGTAAAGCTGCACTTTGACATTTGAACACTAGGTGGCATGAATGAGACATCACCACAGAACTGTTTACAGAACTGTTTACCTTCCTCTTTTGGCTCAATATAAACCTTATAATATAACCAATATAAATCTTATATGAAAAGTAGAATGTTTTTGAAAAAGAGTCAAAGTTTCAACAATGATTCTGAGAAGATATTAACTCTGGCTAAGGTTGCACTGTTGTTGTTTTTTTTGTTCATGTGTTTTTGTAAATTGTTGTTTTTGTTTTTCTTTGTTCCTGAAATTGACAGCAGGGGATTTGGCTTTGCGGAGCGCGCCATCACAAATAAATCAACTGGAACAGTTTTCACTTCACGAGAAAAAAGACACGTAGCCCGTGATGCAGACATTACATGTGCGAACTTGCAGACCTCAGCACCAAAGCTGTATTCTTATCTCACACATGAGCTTTTTACACCAGTAAGAACAGGCAACATGTCCTGAACATTTTTACTGGGCTTTTTCCCCCTTAACAGCAACATATATACATATATATATATATATATATATATATACACAAAGTCTCTCATAACCCTTAAAACTGGACTCTGATCTTTTATGAGTGCACGATAGATAAAGACAAACTTTCTACGTGTCATTTAAACTGCCATTAGAATAAATGAATGAATAAAATAAGAGAAAAATAAATTAAATGTTTTTTATTTAATTGAAAAAATTACTTATTTTTGTTTGAATGCATTTCCCTATTTATTTCCGTATTTACTCAAATAAATAAATACATTACATACAGTGTGTGCGTGTGTATATATATATATATATCTTTATTTATTCATTTATTAAACTGGCAGCTTTAGTCCTCCATATAAGAAAAGCATGTTTGACACCTCAGAATAAATACAAAAACTGTCTTTATTCAGAATTACATGTTGATTCACATGTAGTTCAATGTGTACAGAGAATAAACAGTAGAGACATGTTGCACTGAAAACGTCTTTGCTCAGCCACTCGCAATGCAGCAATTACCTTTATTATTTTTTTTATTTATCTTTAAACCGAACGGTACTATCGTCCTTTATGGTGTGTGCCGAGACACTCCTCGGCTTTAAGTGGCTCTGAGTCACATGAAGCAAAAGCAGGTTGGAACTACATGATGGGTCACTTTCTGACAACGTTACATCTCAATGACATCAACTTTTGGCTGCAATGACATCCCTTTTTCACACACACGCACACACACAGACACAGACACAGACACAGACACACAGACACACAAGCAGAAATAAACTCTACTTCTTTTTTTTTTTCTATTTTATTAATTTTTTTTTACTTATAAGTGCACTTGAGTTATTCCTCCTAGATCTCTTCCTAATGACACGGCCTGGCTTTTGAATGTGAATGATAGACGGGTCAGAATATCTGATTGTTCAAGTCGAGGCCTCGATCATTTACAAGTTCATAACTTCAGGTCCAACCCACGCTTCAATATTGAACACGTGAAACGTATTTTAAGTCACCGCGACGTCACGACTACATCGTTTGCGTTCGGAGACGACGCGACCGCTATGACAAAAGTGCTGAAGGCTCACAAGGACAAACGCGTGGTTTAAAAAATAAAATTTAAAAAAAAAAAAAAAAAGGCAGGCGTTTGACAAAATAATTGGCATACATTGCTTTAAAAAGTACAGTCTGCAGCCTTACTGTCGATCATGAAGTGGAGCCACACACAAACGGATTCAACCTTTCAGTACGTGTGTGTGCAGGACAAGAAAAAGGCACATGGAAAAAACATTTGGTAACGCGATAAGCCTTTTCCACAGTCGTCTATCAAGTAAGGCCAAACCCCCCTTTGATTCAATGAGATTCTTAAATTAATACACCATGATAGTGAAGTGCGTCCAGTGTAAAGTCTCGCTAGTGGTTTGGTTCAAAGATCTCGTTGGATTCCTACTTGTCCTGTTGTTTTCCTACAGGAACTTTTAGAGCTGCTCCCACTGGAGCTCTGCTTAAGGCAGGCGGGGAATGAGGGCCCGTGCTTTAGCCTGCTAGCTGCTAAACACGAGTGGCTTTCAGATGCACTCATCAGAATTCATAAAACGAGGGGACGTGCGCCAATAACGCCTTCGCCAAACAGAGGACGAACACAAACCATCTCTCCCGTTTGCAGTTCATCATTCTGTGCATATACTTGCACTCAAGGTGTCAAATAAATCATTTGCTCTAGATATCTGCACTAAAGTCAACTGGGAAAGGCGAAGTTTTCTGAGCCATGAGACTAGATGCAACAAAAACAAGCGTGGCTTAAAAACAACAGGCTCTCTGATGAGGACAGTCCTCTGGGATGTAGGTCCAGCTCAGACTTCCCTGTTCCTCCTCGTCATCAGAGCAAGACTTTCACTTTAAACGTGCAGAATCAACTGCACGCACGAATGTTCAGGTGGACCTCTGAAAGCCTGAGATTCTGTCTGCTTCCTACATCGCAATTAGCTCAACGCTTGTGCCTCGCTAGGATCGTTTTTGACTTTTCTGGGGGGGTTTCAATCGTTTTGGCTGTTTTAATGCAAAAGCAATACATTTTGGCAAGGATGTCGTTAGGATTTTGGAAGTTCAACCTCAGCCCTTAAGGCTAAAAAAAAAAAAAACGTCCTCATTGAAACCACAATATTATTTTTTTTATCCCACGGCCATTACAGCATAAAATCATGCTTTATATTATATCAGGCTTTCATTATTAAGCCGTGGCTTTAAATTTGCATTTTGTTTTTTTTTGGTTTTTTTTACAATTTTCCATCAGATTGAGACATTTTCCCCTTTAGGGCAAATACAGGACATTTCCCTGGTTTCCACTCAGGTTATTTCTGCTGTATTATGTGTTTGATGCAATGCATCCAAAACAATGTTGCTGCTAATCATTGACAAATGCACCAAGTCTGCAGAAAAAAAAAAAAAGAAGAGATTTTTGTGGGTGTTTTTTTGTTATAAAAAAAACAACAACAGTGGCCTTATGTAAACAATCTGGAGTCTGGCATTTAAAAAGGTTAAAATCCAGAAACTTAATGAATATTCTCTAGATATGGTCAGGACTGATGTTTGTTAAAAGATTTAAGTCAGTCAAAGTGGAAAATAATATGAATATATAATTCTTTGTTGTTTTTTTGCAGGAGACATTTTTGTCCTCTAAGGACATCAGAGCACAAGGCTTAAATAGAAATACTCTGATACATGAGAATGTGTGTTACATTGTTACTCAATGATCTCGGCTAAAGATGCCTAACCACTTCTTCATTCCTCACTGATCCCCGCTGTAACACTGCCTGCCGTCTCAAACACACACAGGGCCGGATACAATTCCTGAACGCTACCTGCATGCGTCACTAGCAGACTAAAACACAGATAGTTTGAACCCAGTCACGCTCTATCAAAAGGCACACATCTTCAATAAGGCTCAATTCTCACACCCGAGCACGCACACACACACACACAAGTGCTGTCCGTAAGGTGCTGAAGCGGCTTGCAGGCAAACATACATATGAGCTATGTACATAATTAACGTCAGGAGGCAGGAGAGAGGAGACGACATGAAAACATTGTTCACAGTCCGTCTGTCAGTGTATCTGTCTGTGTGTTGGTGGGCACATTGTCCTGAGGTCTCCAGACAGACAGACAGTCGAGATACACACACGCCCGTTTCCACAGAGGGGCAAAATCAGGGCTTCATAATGATCGTCAGCCTTTGTCTAGATAATGACATGCCTTTGATTCTTCTGCAATTTGCGGCTGGTAAAGCTGGTTATTTCCCAGGAAGTGTTGCATTCATGGCCTTGTTATGAACACCAGACATTTAGTGCGATCTCATGTTCTAATGCTTAATGGGGGGGGGGGGGGGCACAGTGACTGTAGTTCCAAAGCTAAGTAAGTAAGGCAACACTGACTCAAAGAGAATTCATTAAAACGTGTATTCATCTACAGGTTGCGGGATTAAAAACATTTCCACAACTAAAAGCGCGTTTCTTTCATTAGTTAAAAGTGGCAAATTTCTTTCATTTGGCATGATGTAGAGTGTTAGCACAAAGCAGCAGAGGACACAATCTACCAAGGACACTTTGGACTCGAGTGGCGCGCCTGCGCAAGCGTGGGACTGTTGATGCGGAAGGGTTTTAAATAGAAAGGTTGTTTAGAGAAAATGCATGTGTTTGGGAAGTAGTGAGCACACTACTTCATAAAAAGGAGACCTTTTGATATAGTTTTGCTGTTGTTAAACCCCCCCCCCCCCCCATCCCCTTCAACTCATCAAGAATTTTCTCCGTTTTTTGGATTCTTCGTTCACCGCGGAGGCATACAAAAAAAAAAAAGACAATGTTTTTCTTCACAAATTCAAGGCAACACGGCGTGAGTAAGTGATGTACGAAAAGGTGATTTTGAGGGTGAAGTATTCCTTTTACACCAGTCTGAAGTTTCTCCACTTAAAAAGGAAATCTGAGAGAATTCATCGCCCAAACAGAAGCTACAAAAGAATCAAAGGTTTTGAAGCCCGTCCTGTTTTGGCTCCACGCGGCCCCGATGGAGAAAAAAAACTATCTCTGTCATTCCTATGCCCTGGAAGCAGTGATGATACTTCCTCATCTGGGGTCAGAGGTCAGGAGGTCGTCACGTCTGAGGTTTTCATAATGACACTTGCGCGCATCTCGTGGGTGTGGCTGCTGGCCGCGGACTCGAGAGAGTTCTGGTCGTAGGCCGGCGTCCAGCCGTCAGTGTGGTAGCTGATGAGGGGGGTCGGGTCTCGCGTGCTGGTGACCCTGAAGTTGGGCTTGCTCGCGGTGACGAAGGTGGCCATGCCGGGAAGAGAACACGTGGGGATCCTGAGAACTGAAGTGCTGTAGTCCCGCCTCCAGACGGTGTTGACACCCTGTCGGTCAAAACAATGAAAAAAGAGAAGAGGTTCAGAAGTGCACAAGCAAAAAAACAGTCAGAGCCACAAAGGCGCATGTTGTGGCGAGTTATACGGAAGTCTTTCTATTTTCTAAACTGTCTCTAAATTGTTTTCTTTCCTGTGTAAGAAAGGGGAAAAAACTTAAATAAAAAAAAAGGTTCTGCGAAGATAATCTTTCTAAGTCCCTTCATTTTCTTCTTCTGTGAAAGAAGTGAGGGAAAAAACCTAAAACTGTTTGTTGTTGTAATACTTATTCTGGCCTCAAAAGGCTGAAGTGCGCCACTACCTCATGTTCTAAATGGGACTAAAAGCATTCATGTTTACTTCCAGGTGAGTTTTAATTTCTCCATGCACTCTAAAAACCACATGCATACCATTGTGTGTTAGGAGGTTACGTTACATAACCTATTTACAAGATGGGTAGTGCTGCACTTCAGCCTCTCGTTGCACTTGGAGGGAAAAAAAACACTCACTTTTTTTTCTTTTTTTTAATGATCTTGGCAAAAAAGATTTATTTACCCACCTTCTTAAAAAAATTATTTAGAAATAGTTCACCGGTTCTTTAGACAAACACAGGAGACAGAATTTTTCTCCTGATTGACTATTATTTACAGCAAAAAAAGAAAATCTGAATTTGAAGGAAGGCTTCTATATATATCAACATAGTTGATAGTTGACACTGTACTCTTAACACTGATAAGAGGGAGTACGTGCGTGTGTGTGTGTGTGTGTGTGTGTGTGTGCGTGTCTCCATGCGTGCACGAGCGTGTATTCACTGTGGGTACAATGTACTACAAAAGGCCAAACCTCAGATCAAACTGTTAATGTTTGACAGCCACAGTTCCTGACAAGGCCCTCCCTTTTCTCAGTCTCTCGCAACATTACAGGAAGGAACACACACACACACACACACACACACACACATACACACACACACGCTCTCTCTCTCTGTCTCACACACACATACGCACACAGAGTTTGGCAGTAAGGTTGAAACAGGTAATAACCTGTTTATCTGAAGATCAGAGCAGTTAATAATTCATTCATCACTTTCCTCTGTGTACAGTATAATTGGAGACTCACCTCTTTGGTGTCCTCTGTGTCACTGTCTGTGTCGCTGCCTGTAGAAATAAAGAAATATAAATAAAGGCCGTTGATGAATTAGTATTCAGGTACATTTTTTTAATTAACTCATCCTTGGATCACATACAACAGGGAGGAGGAAAAAGCAGGTAGAGAAAGACACGCAGAGCGAGAGAAAGGGGACAAGTTCAATTAAACCAGACACAGACGCAGAGACACAGACACACACAGACACACACAGACACACACACAGCAGAGCATGTTCTGCTATTTAAAAACAGAGCAAACACCTGCAACCAAACAGGTTGAATAAAGTCAAATACATGAAAAGAAGGAATTGAACCTTGACTCTAGATTTTATTTTATTTTAGAAAAGAAAGAAAGCAGACGGCATGATTACAGCTGTCACCTGATTGAGCCTGCCTGAATGACTGGTTGGGGAAGAGTAAAGGTGGATACACACAGACATGCGAGATAAACAAATCTCAGGGTGGTAATGAAACAACTAATGGAAGATGAACAGGGAGTCCAAGAAATGTAATTACCTCTGAGCATCACAACATTTTAAAAGGCATCAAATCAGCAACCACTTTGGTGAATCCAAACCAGCTCTTTAAGAAAGCCAAAATCACGCAATAACACAAACTAACTAACCGATCGAGGCAGCGGTGGACCAGCAACTCCTGTGTTCTGCGAGCTGAAATGACTGTTTTTGTGAAAAAGGAGTCTGGTGGCTTTGACGAGAGCAGAGATAACGGCTTAAGTTCCTCGTCAGAAAGGCCTGACAGCAAAGTAAAGCGGTGAAAATATTCTAAATATAGCAAACACTGAAACTTATACTGTTTATTTTAGGTGTCTAAAATACATTTTGCTGCCGGTTTCCACAGCACTACATCGCTTGGCTTTCGCGCTTCTACTCCCGTCTGTTTCTCCAAACCGGGGCTCGCCATCTACTGTAGGTAAATACGCCGACTCTGGATAAGCATCTCATGCAACATCCCTTCAAAAAGAGATCTGGGGACCGTAGCGAAGAAGACGCAGACGCTTAATGTGGATGATGTAA
Organism: Bovichtus diacanthus; assembly: GCA_943590825.1. Taxonomy (NCBI): domain Eukaryota; kingdom Metazoa; phylum Chordata; class Actinopteri; order Perciformes; family Bovichtidae; genus Bovichtus; species Bovichtus diacanthus. The sequence continues at coordinate 493,045 of CALSBV010010127.1, forward strand.
TGATAAGTATTAACAGTTCACAGCGTGAGGTGAGAGTGTGTGTGGCGTCTCACCGCAGCATGAGGACACAGGGGAGATTTGGAGCGGGTAGGAGTGGGAGGAGCTGACGGTCTGCTCCTCGTTCTCCGTGGTCACTTCGATCGTCTGACAGACGAACGGCAGCTGTTCGCTGGTGATCAAATGGTCGACTACGGAACTGTCAATCGCTGTGAATGGACAGGCCGGATATGTTATGACAGGCTGAATACATGGATTCACTCTGGAGCTGTAAATTAATTATTCATTGCAGTATCTTAAGTCTGCGGAAAGAGCTAGTTACACATCTACCCACTGACGCAAGACAGAGTCATCTCCAGCAGCTATTTCTACACCTCAAAAAGTGTGGAGAATTAATATTTATAAAGTCAAAAAACTGCAAAATCACTGAAAACACTTACAGAACTCCTCTCACTGTGTTGCCGTTACGAAAAAAAAGCAACAAAATGTGATTCCTTCTATTTAAAAAAATATATATATATTTATTTATTGAAAAACAAGTTCTGCAATTCATATTTTTTGAGAGAAAAAACATGATATATAGCTCTATGTCGCTTGGTTGCATTGCAAATCTTTTTAATGATAAATATTCCTAAATGGTGGAAACCATTCCTCTTACCAGTACAGCACAACAGTCAGCAGCTACTCTCTGCACGCTGTGTGTTGTGTGTGTTCAAGTCAACAACGAGGCTGAACAGGAAGTCATTCTTTTTTTTTTTTTTTACATTAGAAGCTTCTATCGTGGTTTTCGAACAAAGCTTTGAATGTCTGTCGTCATATTTTATCACCCGTAAAAAAAGAAAGGAGGGGGGGGATTCTTCTGATTTTGTGTTATCTCGGTTGTATAGATGTCATTTCTGGTGGATCGCCCTGTTAGTTGAGGCAAGCTGGGGTTTTTTTTAAACTGCAGGGAAAATGTGTGGGTTTTTTTGTTGTTTTTTTTTTGTGAAAATATGGATTGAAGCAGAACATTTGGTTGGATAAAAAAAAAAAAAAAAAAAAACGTTGGGAATTTTAGAAAATGACTTTTGGAGTTATTGTAAATATTTGGATTGAGTTAGAAACAATCCTACCACTGGAATCTAATTCTACAAATGGGATAATACTAATAATATTAGTGGAGCCTGATCTTCATCTGCAACTGTGCAGAAATACAGGGTTTAAAATGAAATAAAAAATACAAAAAGAAGCTGTGCAGAATTTGAATGTCAACGTTATGAATGAAACTTTGGCACAGCCATAACAGCCAGAAAAGATGAATAAAGAACTGGGGTAGTACCTGAGCCACTGTCCGTCACTGTGAACTCTAGTGCTTCCTGCTTGATCACTTCCTGTTTGATCGCTTCCTGTTTGGTATAGTCAATAGGTCCAGCGTGAGCGTCAGGAGTCCTGTCTGGAGACGGAGAAACTACCTGGTGGTGAGAAGGGCGGGGAGAGGAAAAAGATTGAGAATCGACTCTCAAAAGACGACGGCGACTTTAATGTTACTGGAGCAGATCTGTGCCCGGTTTATCATCCCGCTGTGATGAACACCTGCAAGCACGTATAGAGATAAAAACCCAGACGCTTACTCATACCAGTCATATGCACACCAATAGTCACAGGCCCATTCAAAACATAGCCTCCTCAATAGAATCACTTTGAACCGTGATAACAGGGATGTCGTGACCCAGTGCGCAGACATCAGTGAGCTTTATGCTCATGGTTTTGCTCAGGTATTTAGCTATAAAAAATATAAAACGGCTTATTGCAGCTAAGACCATGAAGCATTTCTGGCATGTAAACACAAGATATTGCACTGACCAAAATGCACTAAAGCAACCGGCCGAACATTAAATAAGCACTCGTGTTCACTCTTCAATGCACAAAGACAACAATCTTATAAACCTGTTCAGCCTTCCTGTTTATCAGACCGAACAGCTTGAGAGGGTGTTGCTGGGAGTGTGTCCCAATTCTTTATCACTTCCTAAATGAAGTGCTTTTGGAGATTAATGCTTCTCCAAGAAAATACAGTATGAGAAAGAGAACTTACTTGAATACACTCATGTATATTTTAGGTTATATTTACAGTTAATTCCGTTTTTTCAGATGTAATCTTCCTTCAGTTTTGACTCAAATTCAAGCAACGCAGAATTGAAAATAGTTCCCAGAAAGGTTACAAGTCTTTATACCTTCTCTACTCCTTTCTGTTAACTCTGGAAATAAAAAGCAATTCCAATTCCATCATTTCCAATTGTACTTGTGCATTGGTGCAGGTAAGTTCATGTTAGATACTCGGGCAAATGTCTTGCGTCAGGTCTGCGTGTCTTTCGGACAATTTGCAGCTCAGGGCCGAGCACGTTTTCCAGAAATCTTTTGCTGTGCTTTGGCGTGAAGAAACACAGCAACATCTCCCGGGAGAGCAAACAAAATATTTCTGTGAACAAGTAATTGCAGAAAGTCTTCTTGTCTGGCATTATATATTGCCGTTCCACAGCAGTGCTGCCACTTATCGTTTAAGGCCTTTTGCACAACGTAGTCCGAAGATCTCGTGTGAAATTGTTGCACGTTTAGAAAATAAATACGACGCCTACGAACGGACTCCAAAACTCACGTCCGTCATTAACGTTTTCGGAACAGGTTTGATTTTCTGTGGGTTTTTTCCCCCCCCGCATTTGTCAAAACGTTTAGGGGTCAGGCGCATTGCACCCACGGGACTAATTCAGTTGCTAATGTAACCCTTTTGAAATCATTCTCACCAATGATTCTGGTGAGCAGAGCTACATAGATCTAAATACGAGAGCGTTGTGCTACACACTACTCTATCCAGCAAATGTGGTGGGTTTTATGTGTAAAAAGGGCTACGGCGTGTTTATTTACCTCTTTGCTTCCCTTGGGCTTCCCCTCCTTGTCTGTCTTCTTCTTTCCTACATGGACGCACAGACGGAAACACACACTTTTCAGAAATTGCGCCACAACATATCTGGCAAGAGCCTTGATGCAGTAAATATGGAATCTAAACAAGCCCTTTAAGCATCAGCTCTCACCTTTCTTCATGTTTCTCTCCGTGGAGGAGAGCATCTTATAGACTCTGAAGGCATTTGTTCCCTTCTTGATGCTTTTATCCTTCACCTCCTCGATGTCCGGCAGGCTGTTCATGGCACAGCGGAAATTAGCCTTCCACGTCTTAGGATCTGGGCGGTCTATGCCCAGCTGGAATTTACCTGCAGAGAAACAGAAACGTGTTCCTTTATTACTAGACGGCATACTTCAAAGTCACCATCAATTTTCCAGGTATATGATTATTCAATGATGGTTTTATTCAGACATTATCCAGCTAGGAGATTAGACAAAAATGACAATGCTCTTTATTTTTGTTAGGAGTATTTGTTGGGTATGACACATATCACACATTGTTACACACGACAAACGGTGACATGACACTGTTGCTTGGTTATTATCGAGTTTGACAACAAATGATCAAACCTGTTTTTCTTCGAATAATAAATTAGAAAAGAAAAGCCATGATAAAAATAAAGTAAAACATACTTTATGTAGGTTTAGCTCTGTGGACTTGCTGACTATGAAACATAGGGCTTTATTCAGTTCATAAATATACTTATTGCTTCACAATCCGTTCATTCATTGGTCGTCAAACTAAGTATTGCTAGTGAGTATTATATCACCACAAGCTACGTGTGGACACAGCTGACTGCTAAAAGTATGTTGTTGCCCAACTCAATGAGACACTCCTAGAATTTGAAAATTTTTTATTTCTTCCTTAAAAATATTACGAAAGTGAAAAGTAAAAAAAAAAAAAAAAAAGAAAACTTTAGACAGAACTGTGTCTGGCATGCATGGAAATTTAAACCACTGAAAAGGAGAAGCACTACTTGGGTTGGACCCGTGTATTACCGGTATGTATGGCCCATCTCATGAAGAGCGGAGCATCTTTCTCCAGGTCCCAGCCGTGACGCGCAGCGTGCATCCACGGGATCTGGAAGATCCGCTTTTCCTAGAGACAGTTACATTTTGTCAGCTCTTGAACTATAATATTAGTGTGAGTGTGTGTGTGTGTGTGTGTGTATTTACTTTGTTAACCCATCTGAGTCCTGGTATCTGGCAGGAGTCGATCTGTTCCTCCAGCCACGGCCGCATCCTCATTCTCTCTACCGGCATTGTGTCCTGCGAGCACACACACACGCACACACACACATTCACACACAGACACATTAGCATATATATATATATATATATATATATATATATATTTATCAAAAGGTGGCAACATACATCTGTCCGTATGAGTGTCAATTGAACAATTCAAAGAGTTTTCTTCAAAAAGGGAACTCTAAAATTATAAAATCGTATATTATACATTTTTAAAGAGGAAAAAAAATGGGGGTTTGTACTGCTTTTTAAGAGTAAAAGCACTTTCAAGGTACCTTAACCAAAACTGTTCAGACTCACCAATACTTAATCATCACATTACATTGTCACTACAAATGTAATTGTGAAAAATAAACAGATTTCCTTCGTACCCACAGCAATCTCTCTGTTCCTTTTACCAGCTGATCATATTACCTTTGATTCTATGTTTTGATTATGATTAGCTAGCTCAAACAACAACAACAACACACCGCAGACTTTTTTGGTTTGCGCGAGTAATTGTGTTGAAGAAACACCAGTTTATGTTGAAAATCGAGTATTTTTCAAGGAGTATATTATTTAAATTCAAGCCTCCCTCACCCTGAAAACATAGTGGTCCTGAAAAAGGGTTGTAATTAGTAGAGGCGATATAATATCAGGTGGTCTACTCTGCCAATCAATGTGAGAGGAAGAGACAACTTAAGAATATTTTCCATGCAATCATCCTCTGCGGGCCGAATAATGGAGAGAGTTTAATCTCTTTGATCTGTGGTTGTAAAGATAAAACTCCTGCCAAGTTCATGACCGTCAACTTCCACTATGTCGACTGTGGCTGCAGCTGTGTAGTCAGCCGATAACCACAGCCACACATTGTCTCACTAAATTAAACGTTGAATAAAATATTTCAGAAGACGGAACAAGAGGGAGAACAACGGAAATAACTAAAAAGACGATTCACAAATATGGCATATTTATCTAAAAACTACGAGAGCTAACCCCCCCACATTTGATTTAAGAGCAGAGTTATGATCGCTGCAGTCCGATGTGACCAAAGTCCAACAGTGAGCCTGACACTCCCCATGCACACGGTGCACAGAGCCAACACACTGCCGCCCGACGTGAGAATAAGCTCCCCAACAGGTCAAACAGGGTGACATGGCACCGCATCAAATGCTAAATATTAGCCCTTTATAAAGAGCCACGGGGGTTGAAACTTCCAGCTGCATCCAGCGTGCAGTGCATAACGGTGGACTGCAGTACAATATAAACCAGATCTATGTTACTATGGCCAACAGAAGTTTTAAAAGTTATGTTTATACAGCTGTATTAGTGAGAACATTAGTCATGAATTTTCGAAAAGTCAGCCTAAACTAGTGTCAGACCAACACTGGTAGTCATAACACTATGTGGCAACATGTTTTTCAGATTGCACAATGACTCATATTTACTATTCTTTATTCATTTATTTATTTTTGAACTGTGTACATCGCACCAGTAGCCAGGCTGTGTGAATAATGTGAATAACACATAATGTTAACAACGTCTGAATCATAGTTAAATCCTATAATCACAATTAAAACTCAAACCCTAAAAAAAGGTACATTTGCGTTACAAATGTTATTATATATTGTAAGTTTAAGGATGATTTTGAAGAGTATGTCCACATGACATGACCTGCGTGTGTGTGTGTGTGTGTGTGTGTGTGTGTGTGTGT
>CALSBV010010127.1:511184-527953 GCA_943590825.1 Bovichtus diacanthus
AAAGACTACAAAGAGACACAGAAAGACTACAAAGAGACACAGAAAGACTACAAAGAGATGCAAAATAGCTGCAAAGAGACTCAAAGCAACTAGAAAAAGAAGCTACAACAATAGAGTGTGTGTGTCTTGCTCCTATGTAGGGGAGTTGGTGGATCCTTTTGCATTTCATTTTGCATTTCAAATCAGCCCATGCGTGAACACACTTGATGATTTGGAACCCGAGGAACTCGATTAGCTCCATCAAACTAAAAAACGCTCTTCAACATGTTTTGACGAGCGCTCAGTGGCATCTAAACGTGTTTAACCAAATCTGATTGCACACATCATGCAGGGAAGTCCCAACTATTTTTGGAATATCTCATTATACAGGGCGACGCATCAAAGCAGTGGTATTATAAATGTTCCAAAAACTGAATTAGTGAGGCACATTGTTTTTTTGTTTGTAAAGTGAGCAGCTGCTTTCTGGATGAGAATAATTACCTTATTTTCAAGGGACATATCATACAGGTTCAATAATTACCTCTTTGTAAACAATCTTAAGGCGTCCACAGTGTCCTCATGCACGTCACAGTCAGCCATGTTCCTAAAGACATGAATGCATACGAGAAGGGATCAGGAAATAGAAACAACCCCCAACAGAAAAACACCAACATGTTCCTAGATTTGATCCTAGTCTGCAACTAATTCAGTATCTTGCACATGCAGGGTTTATTTATATTTATATATATATCTGTATATACATATACACTATACTTATACTTTCTCAATGAAATTAAACTCTTTATATCTTTCTAGCAAATAACAATGACAACTATAGTCCGACCAAAACTGGTGACAGAAATCAACATTAAGGAGTTTAAAAAAAACTCATGACATTTCGGCAAAGGTGTTTTTTTTTTTTTTTTTTTAAAACAACCTGCTACATAATACACATTACACACATTCTTATATATAGATAAAAAATAAAATAAAATTAGTAGTACTTGAACAATACAAATTAATATTGTGTAAAAACTAATTGTGTGTATATTTATATATATAAAAATATATAACACACTTTTTGTTAAATGAGTTTTTACACAATATTCATCACAAACAATCATCCATACATCAATCAACAAATTAAGATGAAAAATAGATACATTACAAGGTAATATAAATAATACTAATAAGAGAAATAATATAAAATAAGTATAATTTTGGTGACAGACTTCCTGAGAAATCTCTGAGTAAAGTTTAGTTACTGACATGCATTTCTTATTTGTAACAAAATGAAGTGTAGGATAAACTTTTTTTAACAATAGCAGATAAACTGCAACTATAGTATTTTGTTTAAACATCAACAACAATCTTGACATGTTTCCCTTAGATTTGTTTTTGTTTACTCCCTTAGACAAGGATCAAAAGAGTAGCCCTCAAAGAAAACAACAATTTCCACAGGGAATAGTTGAGCCAAGATATCTAGTCATCCCGGATCCACCCAGAACCGTCACACTCTTTAATAAATATATGGCATTTGCTGTATCAAATAGTCCCCTTAAAATAGTAGCCTATTTTTTATTTTATGGGCGATGGTCTTTGTTTTGGGGAGGTGGCCCATCTCCGCTTAGCTATAGTCTGTAAAGAGTTTGTTTACGGAAAGAAATAAAAGTCGCAAAACCATTTATTTTGGCACATATCTCACTGTGAACAGATGTCCTCCTGCACAAGGACTATGTGTTTGGTAGAAAGATAATAATTCCAATGAAAACTTTTAAAGGTCTGTGGTTTATCCAGAGTAACCAGGTGTAACCTCCATTGAGGGTAACAGCAGGAATTTCAAGGAAAACCCAAAAAGATAACTAGGCTATCTGGAGAAATGTCTTTTTTCTCTCCCAGTTTGGATGAAGTAACCCTTGAAATGTACTGTATGATTCACATTTAAAGAGTATTTAGAAAAAGAAAGAACTCTGTTAATCCTTCCTGGACAACAGGAACCTATTGAGTGTCACATTTGGGGGATTTTCATTATCATATTTGGTTCAGGTAAATTTGACACAGGATGCTAAATAATGCATCAGTTATAAATGACGGCAAACTCAACCACAAACCACATAGAGCAAAACCAAAACTTCCAGCAAGTTATTCACATTATGGTGGTTTAGAGTAGTTAGTAAGGTTAGTAAGGTAAGTGAGCATATATATCCTATAATAAATTATTTATATATATTACACCCAACATCTTAAATGTATCATTATAAATAACTTATAATAAACCAGAGTTTAACAGTGAGGAACATCCAGTACTGGTGACGTCAGGACGCAGCTCACAGCAAAACTTCATTGACAAAAACAGGGAATTATATTCAGCTCTTTTATCAGCAGAAGTAGGTCAATAAAAAGCAAAACTGAGTCATGATGTGTTGTAAAGCCACAATGAGTCACTGTTCACATGAAGTGAAGGACACATGTCAGTGTGACGTTCACTGACAGTTTTGTGTAGAAGAGGATTGTGGGAATTTTGACTTTGTTGCACTAAAACGTAATCTTTATAGCTTACATGTCTGTATGTACCATCGACTCAATAGTTTTATAGTTATGTGAACTGCAGCCGTCTCCTTCAGGAAGCAACATTACATTCAATTACAATAGGAAACGAGTTTATAAGAGCATCTTTTGCACTGGCTAAAAACGACCAACGAATAAATTGACAACATCAACGACACTTGTATGTCAGGACATAGTAGATAAGCAACTCTGACCACCTGCATTAAGTTTTAAACAACGTATGAATTCACAAATGCCTCCAACTTCATATTAACCTACAATCTGAAAAGTCATGCATGTCAGGCGGTAACGTCACCTGAAGTAAAGGAAACGAGCCCTGCGAAGAAGCGTTAATCTCATAGGTGTGAAAAGTAATAATAATTAAAGAAAACAAATTATAAGTAAACGTACCTTTTTTTTTTTTTTTTTGTGGGACGGTGTTAGAAATACGTCTTGGCAAGTCCCTGTCCTTACGAGGAAGAAAGTCAAAGTGTTCAAAATCCAGGAATTAAACTCTCAGCCAATCAGCGACGCCGCTCCCTGTGTGGGCCGGACACACACGCGCACCTTGATCAAAGGGAGCCGTTGATTGGCTGAGAAAAGTGTCCGGTAGCGTAACGACCAATCCCCTGTCGTGTCAGTACGTACGTGTGTTAAAAGTAATTAAGAAACTGAAAATACATGCACATTAAAACATGACTTTACAGCACTCAAACAAGCAATCAACATCACCCAGAAATACAACTTATTTTATTCTTTTGCCAAACAAAACACACATAAAGATTACATTTTTTGGCGTTTATTATACTTTATTATTATGCTTTATTATACTCTAGCAATGATCCAGGATGGGCAGTATTTGGACAGAATACACAATGAAATCCAAACCACAACATATAATCCAAAATGTACAGCTGCTTTCTGTATTAGGCCTTAAAAAATTGCTTAAATATTGCTCATATGTAAGCTTTGAGTCTTTAACCTGGGTGCATTTGTGTCTGTGTGCATTATTTCCTAGTCTTATTCTTCTTCAGTCCTTTTTTGAGGTGTTTTTCTCCGATTCCTCTCTGTGCTGTCTGAACAAACTTGGTCTCCAACAGCAGCGCTGGCAAGCTGGACGCCCCATACTGGATGGGAGGAGGAGAGGGAAGTTTTATTGAAATGTTATTGAATGTCAGATAAAGATTAGGGTAGTTTGTGTTGCTGAAGTTGTGTGTGTGTGTGTGTGTACCATCTGTTTTTCTTTGGGGTGTTTGTGTCTGTAGTCCAGGTACTGTCTGTTGAGCTGTCTGATGTCATGCAGGAAGGTTTGGCCTCGTCTCAGATCAGCTAATCGCACTTTTAGTTCAGCTTTCTCCTTTTGCAGCAGCCACACCTGCCTCTCTGCCCTGATCAGTCACACACAGTGTAAAGGTCATTGTGAGTACTGTAAAACAACCAGAACAGTAAGTGAACATATAATGACTGCCCCCCCCCTTCCCGTTTCTTTCTTTTATCTAGTTATTTACAAAAGTATTCTTATTTTTCTTTTTTTTGATTTTCATTTTTTATCTGTTTATTCATATTTATTTGTATGTTTATGTATTTTAAATACTAATACACAATACTAGTAGCATTTTCAGTCTACACAATGTTTTGTTGTTCTTGTTGTCGGCTGGGTGGGTCTCTTTCGAAGCCCCTGGGGAAACTCATTTCATGACAAAAATGGGAAAGACTTTTTTTGGTATTACCAATAAAGAAAAAATATATATAAAAAATTTAAAAAAACAGCAAAAAAAAAAAACATTCCTGTGAAACTTACATTAAATAATAGCTGATTTAAAAACATTTTTATGATAATTATGCGTCTAACTGTTAGCGCCATGGATGTTTTAATGACTTCTTACTTTAAAAGGGATTACTTTTATTTTACAGACAGTAAAACTTTACAGTATTCGGAGTTTGTGGAAATGAAAAGTGATTCTGTTTGAGCATCTGAACTGTATCTCACCTCATCAGCTCATGTTTGGCTTCCAACAGTCTCTGTGTCTTTGTGCGGACCAAAGAACCCACCTGACACACACACACACACACACACACACACACACACACACACACACACAGATGAATTCATCCTCTGGGGAAAATGAATGTCTGCACAAAATGATCCATCCAATAGTTATTTAAGTCAAGTGGTACATCGACCGCTAGCGTGGCAAAAAGCCGGTTGCCATAGTTACCTTGACATTTTCTCTTTTCAAAACCTTGAACTCCTTGGAAGAAGAGATCTGGAAGAGAAGAAACCCGGGAGAATATACACGTGTTTGAATAAAGCTTTCTTTTATTGATGACTTGATGCAAAGCACGCTGGTGTCTTAGGGGCAAACTTTGGAGAAAAACTCTTCACAACTATATTTATTTTATAATAATATCTATAATAACAGTTTTTGACATGAATATGAAGACAAATTGGCACATTAGCCTCAAGATAATAGTGACTCAAGTATAGCATTGTCTTCCTGTGTTACAACTGTTTGGTAACTTCCTCTGTGACGACACGATGCTTGAACAGTATAGAAATGTAGTTGTGATTCTGTACTAGATTCTCTAATCTAAGGCCTATTTCTCTGTGCCCTGATTAAGTTGATCGTACCAACAGTATTTTGTTTCGAAGTCGAAACCTCTGAATGTCAACCGGAAACATCCTAAAAACTACAGTTGCTCTTTTGCTGCCACTCCTCGGTATCACAAATAAAACGTTTGGACAAGTCTGACCTCTTCCAAGAGCTGCCCCTTCACATTGGAGGAGAAAGAATCGATGCACTGTTTGACTGCTTCAGACTCCACAGACTCCCTGAAACACACACACACACACACACACACTTATGAATAGTAGTTATGGTGACATTAAAAGGAAAGAGATAGATTACAGGCTACTTGTTTGAGTTTACCTGTACTGCTCACAGAAGTCAAGGAAGGCATCCAGCACGACCTCTAACTGTGTTCTTCTTTGACCCCCGCGCCTCCTCTTCCTCGGTTTATCAGTGCTGACCTTCTCTGGGTCTGCAGATGCACTGCCTTAAAATGATACGAGCCAGGTTCATTTCATGTAAAGTATATTTTGATTCCAAGAAGCTATGAATACACACACACACACACACACACACACACACACACACACACACACACACACAGCTTCCTTGTTGAGAGTTAGATGAGATCGACTCAAATACATAATTCAAATATATAATGTTAAATATGACGCCAGAGCCATTCTAAAACTGTTTTATTGTACATATTTGTTACAGTATTTTTATAGAATCTTTTTCATATTTTTATTGTAATTATTCTATTCAAGTTCTTGTTATAGCATTTGTATATTATCTTTTTCATACTTGTATTGTAATAGTTCAATTCTATATTAATGTTCTTGCTATAGTATTTTATATCTTTCTTATGTTTTTATTGTAGTTTTTCTATTCCATATTTAAGTTCTTGTTGTATTATTTTTATAGGATTTTTTCAGATTTTTATTGTAATTTTGTGTTCTACATTTGTTTTTGTTATAGTATTTTCTATTATTTTTTTCATATTTTAATTGTTATTCTTCTCTTCTATATGTATGTTTGTGTTATAGCATTTCTATAGTATATTTTTCATATTCTTATTGTTATTTTTTTATTCTGTATTTATGTTCTTGTTATCGTAATTTTTCTATTATCTTTTTTTTTTTAAAGATTTTTATTCACATTTTTCTATACATATACATTCTATATGTATATGTTCTTGACTTTTGGCTCTATTTTTATTTCCTCTTAACATGTTTATTGTATGCACCAGACACCAAGGCAAAGTAAATAACCTACTTGGCACTAAACCTGATTCTAATTGGGATTTCTTATCTAACTCTCGGCAAGGAAGCACATAAGCATAAGCATAAGCATAAGCATAAGCATAAGCGTCCTCTAACAGTGTTGAAACACAACCCTTGACACTTGATCTTGAAGTATACAGAGACGTTCTTTCCCCTTACCCGATGAAGACTTTCCAGATTTAGACTTCTCAGACGAAGACTTCCTGGATCTGCCCAAACTATGCGGCCTGGCCTTCTTCGGACTTGGCCACTGAATATATGAAGAGAAAGTCACAATGGAGGTTAACATCCTGTGGATGCTCAGATCCTGTCTACAACAATCATCAGGAAGTCAGCCCATACACAAGCCAAGAAAAAATTTTTTTTAGCAAAACATTCTCAGCACAGGTACATTTTCCACTTAACTACTCACACAAGTTCCTTTTCTACTTTTATTTCCATATGCTGCATTCATTACGAGCTTATTACCACACGTATAATATAGGCACTGCCCTTGTTATTGGAGACATTGGGTCTAAAATCACACACTAACATACTGTTCATAAGAGTGACGTAAAGTTGAGTATGTACTGCATAGTATGTGGATTTTGTGTACGGGAGTACTGCGCGGATGTATAATAGATTAGCAAGAAGTTTTAGTACGTGGCAGGATTTTGCTGGACATACTCCCAACGCCCCACAATGCATTGGGGCTCTTTGGACTTTTAAATGGCGGACTGGGAGGCAGACAGTTGAAATAATCCAACAGCTGGAAGAAATAATTATAAACGATGACGAGTGACGGTACGGTTAAGAGGAAAAAGCGCAGGAGCTCACATGTATAATGTTCTGTAGAGAAGCGCTTTTAACGCTAAAACATTTAAGAATGTTCATTCACCTTAAAATAATACAGGGAATGTTGATTTACATTTCCAGAGGAGACGTGTCACTTCAGTGTGAACAGGTAATAACGCGCCGCAGTCTGGTAGTCGGTCAGTCATCGGTCACGTCCTTACCTGTGACTCGGGGTCGCTGGGCGTGCCGCTCTTTCTCTTCTTTCCTTTCTTCAGCTGTGGATTTTCCAGCGGCCTTGTCGGGACACAGAGGCAGATAAATACTTGGATGGAAAGACGGGATGTTAACGAACAGATTAAGAAAAGGTCGGTCAAGCAGCCACATTGAAATCATGAACTCTGGTGATGTAAAGTAACGTCTGTGTGACCTCACCTCGCTGCAGACGTCCCTCCAGTACTCCTCTCTTTCTTCTTCTCCACCTTCTTCTCTCCATCCCTCTCCGCCTCCTTCCTCTTCGCGGCAGCTCCGCGTTGTTTAACAGCAGTCTTCGACGTCTGAGGGATTTTTTCCTTTCTCCCAGCTTTTCCTCCGTTCGCCCGTTGCTCATCTAAGACGTTTAAATCTTCCTCCATGGCGGTGCTGTGCAGAGGGTTCCCTAGGCAACAACACGAGTTCATTGGTCAGCACAAGATTGTTGGTTTGTCATTATGCTCGGAAACAAGAAGACCTAAGTAAGCAAGAGTGAAAAGGAAGAACATGTAAGAAGAAACTGCAATGGCGCATTAAGGCCATTGTAGGTATAAAAATGTTTTTAATAATAATAATACGGAGCCATGGGAGGGGGGTTATATACAGTACCTGGGAAAAAAAGGTAAATGTCAAGGAAAAAAACTCATAATTCTTTGAGAAAAAAAACTTAAATATTGTCTCAAATAGTTGTGTTTTGACTTGAATAGGGACAGCAACAAGGATAAAGATATAGCCGTACAGTGTAAAGGACTTACCATAATGATGCTGCAGTCCCTCCAGGAAGCTAGCTCTCTCTATAGCAGACATGTCGGGAGAATCCGTATTATCATTAGATGAAGCTTTCTGGATTTGAACACAACAGAGAAAAAAGAAATGTGTGTTTTACAGTCAATCAAGATAGATTTACAAGGTGTAATAAAACAATTACAGACATAGATGAAATTGTTGCATTGAAATTCCCTCCTCGGGAAGGAAGAAAAATACATTTTCTTCGTTAATTGTTAAATACAAATTTTCATCAAATCACAGTGCACTTCCATTGTAATGACATCAGCAGTGGACTTGCTACAGTGACCGTTGACCAACTCACTTGACTCCCATGTTGTGGCACCGTGAGCTTTTTGGCTCCTCTGCCCCTTTTGGCTCCTCTGCCTTTTTTGGCACTGTGGAAACAAAGAAGACAGACTGAAAACCTAAAAACTTTTCTTTTTTTTTTGTAAGCTTTTAGTTAGATTTAAAGTGTGTGGCTAATGCCATATTATTATTAATCCCTTCTTAATAATAATACCTTTTTATTTCATTGCCTTTAAATTGTAATACCTTATTATCGTATATGTTTTTATTTACGTTATACCTATTTATGTTATGTTTTTATATCTGTAATACCTATTTATATTATATGTTCTTATATATGTAATACTTTCCTATCGTATGTTTTTGTATATGTAATGCCTTTTTATATTATGTTTTTATATATGTAATACCTATTTATACTATATGTTTCTATATATGTAATACCTTATTATATTAAATGTTTTTAAATATGTAACACCTTCTAATTGTATGTTTTTATATATTTAATACCTTCTTATATTAAATGTTTTTAAATATGTAACACCTTCTTATTGTATATGTTTTTATATATTTAATACCTTCTTATATTAAATGTTTTTAAAAATGCAATACCTTCTTATCTTGTGTATATATGACCTTTCAACTTTTTTTCTTTTTTTTTCTTACTCTGCGCCTGTCGTATGATATGTGTCATAACCTTTCAATAAACTTGTTTAAACAGTTGTAACATTGTGTTTCACTGATGTGTGGCTGACCTGCAACACTAACTGCCCTACACATGTGACTGAGTGCTTTGGAAAAGTTGTAAATAACTTAGCTCGCCTCCCCTTTAGTGTGCTTGCGTATAATGTGAGAATAATCAATATGTAAACTGTTACAATGAGCCTTATTGTTCCTTATTAAGATGTAATATGTAAGATGTTATTGAATTACGAAACTACTATTGGCCAATCTACTGTGAAATAATATGCAATACTTGTAAACTGTGACGCGGAAGAGTACACCACCTAAAAGGGTGACAGAAGATCTGATTGGAGCAGAGAAGCTGAGAGGCGTGGCCTAAGTGCCAACAAGGGGCCAATAGGAGCTGGCCCCAGCCAACCAATGGGAGAAGACTATACCTGAAAGGCGGCGGGTATAAAATATGTTGTAAACTAGAGCTCGTGTCTGTTCTGTGTCTGATTTCTACGCGTCTCTATTTCAAATTAAAAGAACACAACAATAACGACGCTTAAAACAAACTAATCTCATGTTTTAACCAAATAACAGTAACGTTACTGTCACTATTATCATTTCGTACCTCAGCGAGCGAAAGTAGCAGCGCAGGACGCGACCGATTTATAACGTAAAAGCAACTTCTAATTTTATGAATTTGTAACGTTACAGTTACATTTCCCATTAACAAAGCAGTGTGACATTACGAGCGGTTCATGTGTTTGCGAGATTGTAACTCATAATTGTTTTTTCTCACCTCATTTGGAAACACTGTAGTTTAGTTGAGTAGCAAGTTTGTTTTGTAAACAGTCCGTAGCTCGAACTCAAGCTGCTTCCCGCAAAATGCTTCAACTTCCGGACTGGACCATTCCACGTCGGGGTTGGAGGGGTGCGGGGATCACATTTTATTACGACGACAGAGTTAGATCTCAAAATAAAGAGTTGTTGTGGATAAAATGACAACGTTTGAACGTTAGTTTTACGGCGACATAGTGTGCATATAGTTTACTTCAAATAAATAGTTGCACTGAAAATGTGTAGAAAAGGATATAACCCGAGCGGACTCGCTTATATTCCTGTCCTACGGAGAGCGGAAGGGTTCAATAACTGCTCTGAAAAAGTCGTTTTGATACTTTAGTTAATGAAATTAATAAGTTTATAGAAAAATCTAAACACACATATTGTAGTTTCAACACCTAAGCAAGACAAAGGGATGTTTTTTTTATTATTATCTTAGTCCAGTACATATAAACATAAAATAATACTAAATAAAAATATTAGGATACAAATTGTCCTGGCCTCATGCTTACAATATATGCAAAACACTTGCACCTCACTAAAACGGAACTACATATTGTTTTTCCTGAACACACAGCCCTGATGAAGCAAAAATACTTGAGATCACACAGCTCTTCTGATCATTTTTAATTAGATTTTTTACAAAACAAATCTGAGATGACAGTAAAAGCGATTATAGCAAGAAATATTTGACTATAAACATTAAAAATTATTCAAAATCAGGTTGTGAACAAATTTATTTGGAAATATAGTTTCCCCCCTGCAGCAGTATATTATAATAATTTAAGAAAATAGATTCCTTCAACAAATCTCTTCCGTTCATAAATAAATGAAAACATTGAAAGTATCTGTTACCATTTTTTTAGTACCGGAATTCCCAGCTAGCTTTGTTTAGACCTGATCTTTAATATGGCTCACTCTGAATGTTCCCTGGGGCCTAATTGGACCCAAGCGTATTCATGAAAAGAAACAATCTCATTATCCATTGTGGATTTCAACTTTCTACTGAAAAAGGTTGAGAAACATAGTAAAATAAAATCATGACACCCAAAAAGAAAAAAAAAAAATCGCATCAAAGACCTGAATTGTTTAAGTCGTCGTGTGTGAAGCTGTTTGGGTTTCAAAGTCATCAATATGGCTCTTACTCCAAAAACCCTCAGTGAAGCCGTTTCAGTCTTCTTTCTTGATACTTGGAATTAAAGTGTGTGTGTGTGTGTGTGTGTGTGTGTGTGTGTGTGTGTGTGTGTCTGAGGTAGTGTGTAAAGTCCTGAGATGTCTGATGCTACAGAGCTGCACTTTGAAATTTCCCTTTTAAAAAAACACCTCTAACAGAGATATTATCACAAAATAGCTGATTAGAATCAACACATTATCACAGGTGTACTGCACATAGCATATGCAAAACTATTTCATCAAGAGAATATCTTAAGCATACAAATCTACTCTGGACCTTCTTGTATTCTGTGCCATAGATATAGAGAGAGATTTTTGTTCTAAATGCTCTGAATCAAGTTCCATTTAAAAGCTGTTTTCTGTTGTTTCCATTGTTAGTGGCCATTAAGGACTCAATATGTTGATTTAGGTCCCAGAGGATCTCTTCATTTGCTTCCCTGTGTGTGCGCATTAGCTTGTGCTCCTATTCCTTTTCCCGCCATCTAAAACCCCCTTTTGCTAGAGCTTGTTGTCCATTTTGCTCTCCTTCTACATTTTGATCCCGGCGTACAGCTCTTCCATCTGGGATTTGAAGTACTGTCGCATTTCGTTCCTCTTGGCTTTCAGTGTCGGAGTGAGCAGGCCGTTTTCGATTGAGAACATCTCGGTGTGGACGTAGATGGACTTCACCTAAAAGGACACACACACACACACACACGATGACGTTTCAGCATCTTGTGCCTGAACAACGTTTGGAAGAACACTACAAAAGTCTACAGAGGTGCCGAGTGGAACACAGGAAAGGATATTTCAAAGTGTTTTACCTGCTCAAAGGACTTGAGGCCTCCTTCCTTGCCCAGTCGCACCATGTCCTCCAAGATGGCTGCCTTGACTTCCTGGACAGACCGAAAAAAAAACAAAGAAAAAGAAAAGAGAGGCACCTCAGAATAATGATGTCACAAGCTCTTTTAAATGACCAGTCGGTTTGCATCCATGTAACATGTAATGTTTCGAGCCATTGAGCTTTTTGCTCCAATCTTGACTTTTCTGCTTGTTTACGAGTTACGAGTTCTCACTCTTAACTGCAACGCTTGGTGGGAGGCTAGTCGTGTGCTGGTCGTTTGTCACTTATCGTGACAATAAATACATCGACATCAGCCTCACACTTCATGGACCTCTTTGTTCGTTCATTTCCCTCCAAAACACAAATACGTGAAATAGAAATACCATTAGAAATCAGTTGAGCTACTCCACAATCTTTTCAAATGACCCTTAACAAATGCAGAAGTACCTCAAGGTGTACATGAGTCCCTGGTTGGGAATCGGCACTGAATTTGAAGAGATTGATTTGGATGTTTTGGATTTACAGTGTGGGCACAGGAAACTGAAGCCACTGTATTCACGAGCGCTGCACACAAACGTCCACGGTTACGCTGCGCAGCTCTCAGGATGGCTGCTGTAATCTGGTTGAACGTATGTGACCGACTGGAGAGTTGAGCAGCATCTTATCCAGGAGGGGGCAGTGTTTGCTAACAGAGGCTGGAGTCTTTTTTTTATCAAGTCCTCGTGGCTTTTGTCTACATGCTTATCCGGAGAAGAAAAGAACGTGCTGCCATTGTCTTAGCAAGGGACAATGAGACACATTATTGTTGAATTTGCCTTTTTGTGGACCATTTGTGTTCAATTTGTAAGTTTACAAATGAACAAAGTCAGCAATGTGCAGCCTTATCCAGTTTATTTCGTAAATGTATGTGAAGTTAATTTGTGAAGTTAATCTACCGCAGACATCTTTGGTGTTCTTATAGTTGATTTGATAAAAGCCCTTATTTTTGTTGCCGCCACCCCCACCCACATAAACACCCGTACTGTGTATACTGTCAACAAAGTGTGTGAAGTGTTACCGCGCTGCCACAGAGCTCCTGGAAGCTGCCCTCCAGTCCCAGGGTCTTCTTGGTCCAGCCAGACAGGAAGTCAGGGTCAGGAACCACCACAGCTACCAGACACGCCTGGAGATAAAAACACAACGCATACAAGTTAAATACAGAAGGATACCTATAATAATAATAGGAATTATTAACAAGTGTAGTTTGGACTTCGTAATACATCGACCGCACTGAGAGACGCTGAAGAGAGAGACGCAGGAAGTAATACCGCGCGCACACTCAGTGTGTCCTCCACCTACCTGCAGACTGTCTCCGTGCACAAAGACCTGTGCCACAGCGTCGCTCCTCGTGTAGACATTCTCTATCTTTTCCGGAGCAATGTATTCCCCCTGCGCCAGCTTAAAGATGTGCTTCTTCCTGTCCACGATCTTCAACGTGCCATTCTGTCGACACACAGAAGGAGGTTTCATCAAATGTCTACAGACTGTCGAGAGATACGGAAGTTTCTGAACGTAGCTGCATGCAATGAACAAAGTGAGGTTGAAATAAAAAAAAACAACAACATTACTAAACCTACAGGAAGCCATTTTCCAATGTCTCCAGTGTGAAGCCATCCATCTGCATCGATAGCCTCTGCGGTCTTCTCTGGGTCCTTCAGGTAGCCCTGGAACACGTTAGGGCCCTTCACACACACCTAGAAACACACACATTTATGAATAACGTATTATCGGAAAATATTGGAAAAAAAGTTTCTGTGATGAAGCCTTGTTCGTCTTCGTTTCACCTCTCCCTCCCCGTTTACAGCCAGGTAGTTCATCTCAGGCACATCCACCACTTTAAGTGAGTTACAGGGCAGAGGAGCTCCAACGTGACCTGCAGGTCAATGTTATACAGTCAGGTTTACAAATAGAGTCAATCTTGTAAAGCTGAGGAATCAGACTATTCATTTATTTAAATTTTTTTTACAATGTTACACGTCCTCAGTTATAAACAAAGAGTCATAACTGATGTCAAGCAGCTTTGTTGTTTATAGCATTCATTTCATCAACAAAAACTATGACTGAATATGTTCGTCGACAACCTTTTTTTCTAAGACTAAGACAAGACGGCACCGATGCAATAAAAAAAAACGAACTGTGGCTACGTCAACACACAATGTCGTGAATGAATAAAGACGAGACTTTTAAATGAAAAGAGATATTATAGATGCTTTTTCCCCTCAATGCTGCATTGAATGCATTTCTTTGACAAAGATAAGACTAAAACGCCCAGACTTTTACAGAAATTATAATTTTTTTAAATTCTTAAAAAAGGCTGAATATGATAAAAACAAAAACAGACATTAGACACGGGGCTAAGACTTAATCAAAATAATTACTGAAACAATGAACACGAGTTATTACCTGCATTCCATTCCCCGGGCATTGTCATGGTGCATCCAGCGGTACACTCTGTTTGTCCATAACCTTCATAGAACTGAGACGGAGAAAAAATATATTATTATTATCATCATTACTATTACTGCTACGACAAACACAGGATTATGTTTGGTCTGATTGGAACAGAGAAGGACTATAAGAAGAAATGTCATGAGTAGACCAGATGGCAGCATTCCTACTTTAAATTATTTATTTTTTTATTGCCTGCTGTACTGCAGAATTCCAGGACAGGTGACAGAAAGAGACGGGACAACGTGACACAAACTCAATACCTGGCAGCCGATTGCAGCTCTGAGGAAGGTGAGGACGGTCGGGGAGATGGGAGCAGCTCCCGTCAGCATGAGACGCACGCGACCTCCGAGGCTGGCCTGTAGAGGGCAGCACAGGACAGTCACACCTGACAGCTCCATCAGGCGCATCCACAACTAATTCGTGTAAAATCCTTCAATAAGATTTATCTGATCCTAAAATGCCACATACGCCTCACTGCTTCCCCATTCTGTGTCACTTTCAGTAAAATGTGTCATTATTTATCGGCCAAATTCAATTTTCATTTCAATGAAATTTCAATGAACTCAACATATCAACCAGCCCTAGTGGAAAACAGTCCTGGACATGAAGCGCTCGACCACCCAGCGGCAGACTGGGAGCTGTAACCCTGCTCTGTGTACCTGAACCTTCTGGAAGATGAGTCGATCCCAGATGCTGTCTCTCCTCACGATGCCTTTCCTTATCTCAGCCTCCTTCCTCCTGTAGGCAAACCCCAGCAGCCAGCGCTTCAGAGAGGTGTTGGCCTGCCCAAAGATCTGCACACACACACACAACCTTAAGGTTTATGATGCTGCATTTAACTATACATCAAGGAATCTCTCTGTCTGCGTGTCCTTTGCAAGGACGTGCAGTGTCTGGTGCAATTTGGACAATATTAAGTTCTGTGCGGCAGCAGCAGGGGGCGGGGCTTCAGGGCTGTGCAGACCGAGCGGAGCATGTCGTCCGCAGCGAGCCTTTACAGGCCGCGGCTCATCGCCTGCAGTTCACTTGACTGCCTACAGGGTGCAGGATGCACCATCGTTACATGGATGCTGGAGGTTACAGCAGACGGCAACTCAAATGGTGCATGTTTATCACACTAACTTAAACAACTACTGATGTTGCCGCAGGCAAAACAGCTCCGCTAATGTAATCCATGCTCTCTTTTTTTTCCATAAAGTAAATCATAAAATAGTAATACCGCACATTAAAAGTCCTGCAGTCAAGTTTTCAGTTATTAACAGCACAATGTACTTGCATTTACTGTTCAGGGTGGAACTTTCAATTCTAATATAATGCATTTCTCTGTCGGGTAAATGCAGTAGTGCAATGTTTTCCTCTGGAGTAGCAGTACCCAGTAAGTAAGTACACTTTTTTAAGTGTTTTGGGAGCTTTTTGTTAGTAACTTCAGGGTACAAAGAGTTTTTTTTAATAGATAAACATCATAATAAATCAGCTGTTTTGGGGCCCTGTTAGTTGGGGCCCCAGGCAGTTGCCTGCCTTGTCTAATGTTTAAGTTGTTTAGATGTTTTTACCGTGAACCAGAGTGTATGTCACCGGTGTTTCGGACCACGAGTGGCCTTGGGTGTGTGACGCAACTATGCCTATCGTCGTCGCGCCCACCTACCTTATCATACATTCTGTTTAGGAGTCGGGGAACCACGGGAAACACAGTCGGTTTCAGTGTGCTCAGGTCATCTGACAGCAGACGAATATCTCCCTGGAAATAGCCAATCCTGGCTCCATGCACTATCATTACTCCCTGTCAGGAATACCCCACAGATACAGAAAGGAAAGGTTAACAGGTCACTGCGTATGTAATGGAAGAGAAGGTGACACGCAGGGTTTGCAGGAATATTTGAGAAATGGCGACTATGGGAACTCAGGGAAGATACGATACCTGCACTACTCTCTCAAACATATGAGCCAAGGGCAGGAAGGAAATGTGGACATCACTGTGAGACAATGGACAGCAAACCTAAACACACACACACAAGAATACCAACACACACCAGCGGCCATGACCCAGACAAACAGACAGGGAAACAAACAAACACACAGACAGGAAGGGAGAGCAGTCAGTGTTCATGTTTGTACCTCCACCACCCTCTCAAACATGTGGGCCAGTGGCAGAAAAGACAGCAGGACGTCCTCTGAGGTGGTCGGAGCGTTAGACTGCAGAGAAGAGGAAAGAGCTCGTCAAAGTCCCCACACTCTCACACTCATTCTCATGACACCCTTTTACTCTTAGTTCTTCCTCTTAAATATGGGGCTGGC
>CALSBV010010127.1:528892-558285 GCA_943590825.1 Bovichtus diacanthus
GTGTGTGTGTGTGTCACCTGTTGTTCCACTGGTGAAGCAGATGACAGCCATGTCCTCGGGGCACGGAGGCTGCAGGGATGGGAAGTCAACGGTTAATGCCAGTGTCGTAATATATCACACGACATCATCGTCATGTGATCGGTCCTTCACACACCAGTGTTTACTTACCGACGGTTGCCGATGGTTGGCCTTCCCCATGGCCTGCGCAACAAGAAAAGCACATTAATGAGAGACAAGAACGCAGAGGAATTCCCACAGTAATAAAGAAAATCGAAATAATAATAATTTAATAACACAATACATTACAATGACATCAAAGCACTAAACAAGGCGGAAAAATAGGGAAGCAAAAAAGACAAAACGCAATACCAACGAGATGGAAAGCTACGTACAAAAGAAATGGGTAAAATAACCAAAGACGGAGGACGAAAGCCAAAATCAAACAACAATATAGAATATTTCCAAACCAACTACAGAGAAGAATGAAAACAAAAAAGAATTTAACAGACAAACTAAAGAATTGAGGATTAAGAGAACGACTAAAGCGGCCTGCAGACCTCCATCTCCTGCAGGCTGAGGATGTGGACTCCAGCCTGTTGCCCCCTCCTGACCAGGTCTGCACCGGGGGCCTCCATCACAACGATGGTTTTCACAGAGTGTTTCCTGTCCCGAACACAGTCCAGCACCAGGTTGGCTTTATCTGCCACGTCACACACTATAGTCGAGATGGAAGCTGCAGACACAACATGCAAACACACGCACACGGATCCTCAACGCTGGGATGTCGGGACGTTGAAGTGCATCTAATGATGTCGTTGCCGTGGTTTACCTTTGTCTACGATGTAGCTGATGGCTTCTGTTCCCAGCGTGTCGTAAAGAGGGACCGACACCAGGGAATAGGTGTAACATGCCAGCTCACTGATGGTCCACTACATACAGACACAAACATAAACAAGCGTCAGAAAAAGGCAATCCATTGACATGCACTCTGGTGGGAAACGCAGTAATTACCAGATGTTCGAGTTTGTAGATACTTTACTAATATGTTGGGACTAAAGGTCAAACTTAATTACTTTAAACCCTCTCTCTTTATTTACAGGCTGTTTGCAGAGCCTCTACATGCATCAGCCAGACATGCCAACGTGTGCCATCAGCTCGCTTGTGAGTTCCACCGCACGTCTTAAGTTTTTATGGAAATAAAATAAAAAGTGTTATGGTTTACAGCTGTCTGTTATTGAATGGATAAAGTATAGTGTCAGCGTTTCAGGCATATAACAACTACTTGATGGGACATTATGAACCATAGTGAGGTCAAAATAAGGAATCAAAAAAAAAAGTTAAATATGAATGATTTTGTCCTCCTGTCTTACTTCTATTTGGAGGATAATCATGCTTGAAGTTCTGGATCACTTGAGTGATTTTGTTTTTTCCAATATCTTTACATATTTTGGCAAAGTGGCACCATAAAAGTATGCTGAATTAGCTGTTAACAGTTTGCGATGTACTTTTAAAACTTTAAAATGTGATGATTCTCAGGCCAGTTCTGGAGTTTCTGACATTCATTCGCAATAGACATCGGGAATAATGATATCCTGGGAAAGTGCACACTCAATCAATATGCATGCGTGTGTGTGTGTGTTCAGACAGATCAGTATGAGTCAGTCAGGAGTGTGATGTGTACGTGTCCGTACCTCGGGTCTGTTCTGAGAGAAGATGCCAATGTGGGCGTCTGTCGTCTTAGAGTGTCCTTTGTGAAGAAATGCAGAACCCAGATTTTCTGTTCGCTCCATTACCTTCACACACACACACACACCACACACCACACACCACACACCACACACCACACACCACACACACACACACACACACAAGAATGTTTCATTAATATTTCACGCTGTTCATTGTTTAAGCTGAATTAATGTTTAACCATCAGTGGCAGAAAGCTAGCGAATAAATCTCCTGGTTATAATATTATGATAGTGTGACGCTGGTACTGTAATTACTAACTCATTTTAAAAGATGTTGTCGTCACTAAAACCTCACAAAGTCTATAGAAAAATATTAGAGGACGTTAATAGCATCTCCCACCTGCATGCTTGACTGTAAGACGTAAAAATTAACTCAGTAGATAACACGTTGTCTTAGTGTAGCTCCATTAAAATATATATACAACAAATGGAGAGTTTAATAAGGTTAATGTTACAGGCTGCAGAGTGAAAGTCCTGTTGTATTATAGAAAGGCATCCTTTGGTCTGCTATGACCAATAGCTTATGGTGGCTAACGTTAGCAAGCGTAATAGCTTTGAAACTGACATTACTAAGTCGTGTGCTGCTATTTCTCTACATTTACCGTTATCCCATGATGCCGAGACAGCCCGACTTTGAATGCATTTCTCACCAGACTCTTTCGAAACTAAACTCAAAACACAAATGCATGCAGGTCCTATTTGCAGCACCTTGACAATACCCCCACTGTGTGGCAACAGCTGTTTGTTGTGCCTGCAACCTTTATAGCCCAGAGGCTGTAATGTTTTTACGAGGTGAGCTGCTCGGGGTGACTCTAACCTCTCTGTAGGACATCCATTCATACGGCTGTTTTGGTTTCCTGGAGCCCAGACAGGGGCCGTTATCTTGAGGACGAAAGGAGAGCAACAGAAGATTAAATGGAGGAATTGAAACACAAAGAGAATTCTAATATATTAATATACAGCCTCTTATCACGCATGCATACTGTACCCTCCTCCCCTGTGTATTCTGCTGCTGACATGTAAGGAAAAACACGCACGTGGTTCTGTTTTTATAGTGGTGGCAAGATGTTGGGGTGTAACCAGTGAAGGCGACTCAAAAAGAATCAACGCAAACGTGCAGCGAATGTGAAGTAAATGTAAAGTCAACGTGCTGTAGTAACACGTACAGTTTAAAGCCCACGTGTGAGGAGAGGCTTGTGTGCTTCTTGCCCGTGTAATAAAAATCAATATATATGATGTTACAATGCACCTTATAATGTCCTTAATTAGAAGTATTATGAATGTGTAAATTGTTACTATGTGCCTTATTTTCATCCTTATTTTAGAAATGTTAAATGGTGTTGAATTAAGTGACTATGCCTAAGAATGACCAATCTACTGTGAAATAAGAAGCAATATCTGTAAACTGAAGAGGAAGAGTACACCACCTAAAAGGGTGACAGAAGATCTGATTGGAGCAGAGAAGCGCTGAGAGGCGTGGCCTAAGTGCCAACAAGGGGCCAATAGGAGCTGGCCCCAGCCAACCAATGGGAGAAGACTATACCTGAAAGGTATAAAATATGTTGTAGACAATAGATCGGCTTGTCCTGTGAGTCCGTGAGACAGAGGAACTACTTTAATGTGGTCTGTGGACGGTGAAAGAGGACAGACCACAGCTGCGTACTTTTGTAATGCTCATCACATCATCATCGAATAAATATCGTTTACCTGAAGAGAAGTTTTCCGGGATTGATTTCTACACGTCTCTATTTCAAATTATAAGAACACGACAGACTCTTGAGTAACTCTACAACTAGAAAAAAATAAAAATACAAATCACAATAATGTATTACTGTATTTGCGACTTACTGGAGACTCGGACCCCTCGGAGGAAGCACTCGTACATTGTCGTGGCGTCGTCGTAGAAATGTGTTAAGTTAGCGTTTCCGTTCAGCAGAACTGATCGCCGTGCCAACTCTCCGCCCTGATGAGAGACATATGGAACCTGAGATTGATCCGACTGTAATCCTCACGCTCAGCCTCCTGCTTTGATATTTAATTCACATACAGTTAGGTTCATTGTGGGGCTGGCTATTCCATTTTATTTATTCCCCATGTGTGCTTTTCCATGTTTATGGGGCTACAAGGATTAACAAATATATATATATATATATATATCATGCCAGTATTTTCTGTTATATACGTTTTAATTATCTTTTGGCACATTTCACTATGTGCGTAGATAAATGTATAAAATACTGCATTTCTATGAAAAGGAACAAGAAAAACTGTCGCTGCAGTTTTAAGATGTAGTTTCCTTTTTGACTTCACATTGAACAAAGTCTTCATATTAATCCAGTGATTTACTTAAGACCCTATAGAACAGGGGTCCCCAACCACCGGGCCGCGGACCAGTACCGGGCCGCGGATCGTTTGGTACCGGACCGCACAGAAAGAATAAAACAGTTTTGTTTTTTTGTGTTGGTAATATTTATTGTAAACATTTTTACATATTATATTATATATATTACAATGTAATAACAATATAAATAAGGTGCATAATATAAAATGGAATAATTACATATGTAATAATTAAATTATATGTTTTGCACTTTTTGTGCCTGGTCCGTAGAAAAATTGTCTTGGATGAAACCGGTCCGAGGTGCAAAAAGGTTGGAGACTGTTGCTATAGACAGCGACTCAAAACCTAGATGGATATTTTCAGTTAATGAACAACTCATTTTAGGAGGTAGAGCGTATTTGAGTTCACAGCAATGGTTTCTTTGACTTTGTGCAACTAAATGGAAAAAGCGAAAACATTATTTTTGATGACTCGCACGCACTTGATTTTTCCCTGATGATCTGAAATAGTCGCTAAATTTGACCCAAGAAGTAATAAGCTCTGAGGAAAACAGAAAATGATCCAATTGTCTTTGCGACTGCGGTACCAACCCTAAGGTCTTTCCAAATGGTATCATTGCAATAGTATTAAGTTACAACTTCAACAGCCAACTGTGACTCTGTCTGTCATCTGACCTGATGTCTTGCACCTGGACAACTTCATCTGGCGTGTCAGAATACAGATTTATTTATCAAGTCGCCTTATTAGTGAGTGAAATATTGGCTACAACAAATACTTTAAATCCTGTGTGGTCAGCCAACAGAGCACGGAGCTTGTCCTGCTTTTGCACTTGAATTAATAATCAACACCTGGCAGTTTTAAGTCTAGTTGGTTATTGGAGACTGCATAAATCAACATTACTATGCGGTTTTATTTCTAGTAATAGCTCTGTCCATTTTCACAAGATTGGCGGCGTTTTATCAGCAAATGTATCAGTAAGCATTGCTTTAGCGTTAAAGTCTATATATTTGAACCCGCTACTGTTTAGATACTAGACTCTGACGGAGCAGAAACTCACCGGAACCGCAACCGACTGCATGTGGAGGTCGCACACTGGTGGGAGGGCCTTGGGCCGCGTTGCCAGGTAGTAAGTTGTCGCAGCAGCCACCGCCCCAAAGCTGACCAACACGGGGGTGGAGACACTCCGGATGTACTGTCTGACATCATCCAGATCTGGCGCCCTCAGCTTCTGCAAGAACTCCTGTCTCAGCATGATGCTGCTGATGAGGTAAAAGTGCGTTTGTGGAAAGTGTACCCGTCGGTGTGGGTGTGTATGGCGGGCTGAGCCTCTCTGAGGTTAAAAGTGTGTGTTATAGGAGTGTGAGTGGAGGGAAGTTGGCCAGGAGGGGGACCTGGAGAGAGGAAGAGAAGACTCGTCACTTATGCGTTTACATTTGAAAAGTTCTAACTTCGAGGATTTTTGATCCGCAGATTTTTGAGGTTCGTCACTTTTTTTAACCACCAAGCGTGCACTGCCCTCATTCTGGGTTTGTCTGTACCTCGAGTTATAAAGCATACATCCAGTCGTGTCCTCAGTGTTGGTAAATGAGATGTACAGTGACTCCATGCTGACATGCTGACATGTTCAGCATGTGATATTCACAAGGTTTACCAGCCACGTTTAGGCTGCGTGCTAAAATGTAATAATTAGCTCTAAACACAGACCACAGCTGAGGCTCAAGGCAATGACATTCATTGTGCAGGTATTTGGTGACATATTGTCTCTCACTCACTTCCCTGCTGTTATCTCTGGCCATGGAAATAATCTCAAGTTTATCTGCTGGAGTTTCGAGATTTCCATCTTTGAGAAATCTGTTGCCAACCAAACACAATGGACACAGTTAACACTGGAATTTCCCTTAACGGAGGAAAAAGTGCCAAAATGATCATTCAAAGTTCTACGAATACTTACAGTTAAAAAAAAACACGTTCGTTGAGTATTATTATTAACAATTAAAGACTCAAATACTCAAGCAAGGAGAGAAATCTTCTAGATTAATCGAATTAATCGTTTAGTCTATAAAATGACAGAGAATTCCACCAGCAAAACAGTGTGTACAGTCTACTCTCAAGTACAGGCACTTTACGGGAGAAAAAAAGGGCTCATATCGCAGTATAATCAGATCACATATCCTATATTTAACACATTCTCTAAAGACAAGTTTAGCAGGTGTCGCATTCCCATTTTGTGTGTGTGTGTGTGTGTGTGTGTGTGTGTGTGTAACAGGTGGGGAACAAGGTTGTCAGTGTTGTGACAGACACACACATGCATGCGCACACTCGCACACACACACAGATGAGGTGACAGGCGAGCTGTTTAAGAATAAACAGATTAGAAACAGAGTCTGAGGTCTTTAGGTGAGAACACAGTCAAAATGTCCACGTGAACTGTGGGAATGAGGACAACGACCTTAGGCCCAGACTCCAAGTTAACAATACAAACTGAGAGACTTCGCTTATCACAGACGACGGCCTTGATTTGACACAATCGCTTAGAAAATCAAACAAATCAAATCAAAGTTATACATTAGCAAACGGATCCAACAGCCACAAGGGAGCACTCTTCCTTGTCCGAATGAATACTCACTGGTGATGAATGCATGCAAAAAGCACAATGGGACCACTTAGATTTTCATAAACCTCTCAGTTAAATTGTCACCAATAAGCTTCATCAGGAATGGATGCGGGCGCTGGCGTCTCATCAACGTAACATCTGTGAGAATGGTACGTTTTTGCATTTATAAACTAACCTTTTCTTCTCATTTCATTATGAATTCCATCAATCACCTTTGCAGAACAGCAGCCACTGTGGCCACAGGTGACATAGAGCAGAGAAATAGCAGCACACGACTTGTAATGAGTAATGTCAGTTTCAAAGCTATAACGCTTGCTAACATTAGCCACAATAAGCTATTGGTCGTACCAAACCAAGTAAGGTACGCTACACCCTTCCACCAAGTTTCACGAGGATCGGGCCAGTAGTTTTCCCATCATCCTGCTGACAAAGAGAACCTCCTTGGCGGAGGTAAAAAAAACACATACCTTACACACAACACACACACACACACACACACACAATGCAACTCATAGGCGCTGTGTTTGAAGACATCCAAGACATTTCATCGATCGCATGTAATTGCCACAAATCTGCTCTTGCACTCACTGAGATCCCTCAAAGGATAACTTCTGGTTTAATATACTTCATGGTCACCGACGAGTCACTGCGTCAACCTCTAGGCTGGAAGAAAAAAAACCCAGGACAAGACTCTGGTCTCTGTAGACATTAATAACTGCACACGGCCACATTGTGTCCAGCCTCCATAAGCACAATGCAGAGCTATTTGTATACGCCAGCTCCATTCCTCTTGGAAGTCGTCCACACTCACCTGTAACAGAAAGCACCTGGGGGTGTTGTTGTTACTGCTGCTACAGCAACACGGCACACTCTGCTCTCACGAGGAGGATGCATGAATATACAACCGGCGCTAAACACTCGCACAGATTCTGTTTCAAGCTGGTCAGCTAATCTACCAATCAAAGGTCACACCGGCTCCAGGGAGGGCTCCGATTGGCTGGCTGGGGCAAGACGGTCGGTCTGACTGACTCAAACGACTTGACGTAAACAATCAATGAACCCATAGACGAGATCAATGAGACAGTGAAAGTTGGAGGACCAAACCACTGTGAGCTTTGGATTTTTCTATTTGCAGTTACAAATACAACAAATTATATAGCGTATGTTACACCACAATAATGCATTGTGCATCAACCCCCCCCCCCCTGTTCCTCTCCCCCTTCTGTCTTACTGCAGGTTCTATTCATAGAAATGTGTCTTCTTTAACTAAGTACCTTGCAAAAGGTTCAAGCGCTTGCTTGGTCTCCTCACCTTTCCCCCAGTGACCTATGGAGGTGGAGGTGGTGGTGGTGGTGGTGGTGGTGTGGGCAGCTGAGATGATTAGAGAGAGTGAGATAAAAGCTGAACAAAGAAAATGTGCAGAAAAGAGAGGACTCATATACTGTGGTTTCTTATATATTGGGTCCGTGTTTAGAGTCATTGTTTGATCCAAAACGCGTCATTAGAGTCTCCTAAGTCCTAACGTAGCGTCTTCAAATCGCTTGTTTTGTCTGACCAACAGTAAACTGAAGATATTCAGTTCATTGTAAAATGAGACAAAAAAAAACAGCAAATTCAATGCAGTGCATGGGAACAATTCAATGAAATAGACGCGCCTTTCACCAAAACATGTCATAACACCTATTATTGCTGTACACACACACACACACACACACACACACACACAAAAAAAGGTCTGATTTTTCATATTGAATTTGTGCACAAATTCCCTTGGACATTTCTCAACCCTAAACCCTTTAAACAGAAATGCACTTTCTTTGAGGTATAAGACTGTGGAGTCTCATACATCTCCACTCAATCAGTCGCTGATAGCATATCTTACATCAGCTGAGCGAGTGAGTGATAAAGGGAGAAATACCTAATAAATATCCCGTTGTATTTACTCTATGACAGAGTGCAAGGCTGGATTATCAACCAGGCGAAAGGGGAAACTACCTCAGGAACGCCACAGGCTCCTGGGTTGACTGTGTGTGAAGCATAATAAAAGCCTGATGGTGGTTACTGCCTCTCTTTTTTATTTATTTGTTTACTAAATCTTTAGGGCCTGCAATACAGAGGGGCTCCGTATTCAAATCTAGTCTTTACACCTTTAGTATTTAAGTTAATATAATGCTATCATGTCATGTATATATTCTTAAAAAGATATGTGTAATTCTTTTTATAAATAAACAGAGATACAGCAAACTTGAGGCAGCGTAGTGAATCACTTTACTTTTGTACTTTGATTGTTGATCAATATATATGCATCATTTGAACAGAGCTCTGAATAAAATGTAAGTTTATGTCAATATTCATGCAGCGCTTTGGCATTGCTGCATCTCATTATGGGAACGTCAATGAAGAATCTGAACTTTTATTTTTAATCAAACAACTGAGAAGTAACTAAGAACATTTACTCATGTACTGTACTTTAGTACACTTCTGAGGTATGTGTACTTTACTTGAGTATTTCCATTTTTTGCTACTTTATACTTTTTTATATATCATTTTTATTTGAAGAAATAGGTCTTGTTGATTTTCATTTTACTTTAAATTGACTTCAAAACTCACTCATGTCAGATTAACAGATCATGAAGATTTTTGTCTTCATGATCTGTTATTTCTCGCATTAACTTTTATCATGGATGCAAATAAATTCACTTTTTAAATGTTTATTTATCGTCATTTCCATTTACACCCCTGAATTACATTTTTTCCCTGAATGTCCAGTATTCAACAGACACCATCCTCCTACATATTCTGGGTTATTAAAATAATGAGTTCACAATCAGAATATCAATACATATTGACGCAAATAATGCATAAATCATATTAACGTATTCTGCCTGTAGAAAAGGTCCCTGAGCCTCATACAGATGTTGAAGCAGACTGACAGCTGATCCAGATGTGATCACCCACTTCAGAAACAGATGTTGCTCCTCTTGATGTTTCTCATTTCACTAAAAAAAAAAACACATTTCCTAGTTTCCTCTCTGCTCACGTGTGATAAGACGCACGTGGATGCACTTTAAGAGACTTGGGATGCACCCCATGTACCCCACGGCCTGAACTGGAGCTACTGCATAATCGATATTGTCCATATGTGCGTTAGTAGATGCACGACTTTCTGCATGCCTGAGGTTTTTGTGAAGCCCTTGATCCGCTTTATTCTAGTGACTAGTCCAGCTGCTCATCCAGCCTGAGCGCCCCGGTGTCAATAACGAGCGCCTCCAGGGAGAGAGCCGCAGGCTGCACTATAGTGGTGGGGGAGCAAACCAATGGAAGTAGGGTGGGTTCATAGCTGTCAGCCAATCAGACACCAGTCACCTTTCACCTCAAAACCTGCAGTGTGCCACTAGATCCCTGTAGTGATCCTTCTCTGTCCACCTGCCCAATGTTTATGCATAATACTCTTGTGCAGGGTATCAATATTATTGTATCTTTACTTGCACTCCTGCACACTTGCCGCATGCGCAAAGCAGCCACCAGAATGCAATCTATGCAAAAAACCTGTCGTTAATCTACATTATCTCACTGCAGTTGGACTTTAAACTGACTTAACCTCGACGGCGTGTTTGAATTGACTGGACTTGATACGCCGGTGTACTAGTGCAACTCCCGGAGGACAAAACTCCAACTATTATCTGCAGAGGAGACACCCAAAGGGACAACTGTGGGACCGTTACAATCTCAAATTAACGCCATGTCGTGGAGAATCCTTTGAATGTACCTGCAGCCTCAATTAAATGTCAACTATTAGAGTGCACTGTGGCGTAGTGTGCACTTTTAATGCCGAATTTTAAATGCACATAAGACGAAAACGTCGTATGTTTCCACCCGTATTCTTGTTTTCCCATTGACAACAACGTGACATGTCTTTGAACAGAGCTCGCGCTGCTTCTTTCTACATTTGTACATTAATTGCTCGTCATTTTGGTACAAAAACTTCTGCACAAACTACCAATGTGCTCGTTGTTAGTAAAGTTTGAAGAACTTCCCACCTGTTAGCAGATCTCCCCGGCTTCTTGTTCCATCCCGACGACCACGCGCACCTAGCTGTAGTTTAAAAAAAAAAAAAGAAATACAACTTCCGGACAAAACTTTCAAAATAAACTTCGGTGTCTTTACACAACTTTCTTAAAAGTAAACTATGAAATAGCAACATTTTAAAAAGCGGTGTATGTGCATACAATAATGCATTGGAAGTATTCTGAAGTCTACTAAGATACAACTGATTGTCGTTTTGACCGTGTAAAGATTTTAGTTGGACTTTTGTACACTCAATTTTGAAGGCAAAATTGCCTGATTTCCGGTCATAATAAATGTGGTAGAGTGCAGGACACACAAGAGGCATAGTAAAATAATGACAAAGGCTCGGCTTTTTTCACAACCTCAACTAATCAAACATTGATAGCCCAATTGTGGTCCAGATTTATTTACATCTCTTGCCTCTGATTTGGAGTTGCTGAGTAGCAACTAGTAATATTTAACCTGGAGTGACCTGGGCTGTGTACTAAGCTTTATACTTTGAAAAGTACATGAATTGCTAACAGCACATGTAACTTCTTCAGTGTAAATCTGCTGGATGCAGCTGTAACGCTGGACACTGATGGTGCATTTAACTAGATGGTAGAGGATTGGACATAAAAGGGAGATTTTAATATTTCAAAGAATAAAAAACCTAATAAGAAACACATAACTTTGAAAATATGAATGAATCATCACTCACATGGAAATAAACCACTCAATTACGCCTTTATATCATATGTACATTTTAATAATGACAAGCTAATAACAGTACAATAAATTAAGACCATCGTAGATAAGGACTACATATTTTTAAACTCGATGGAAAACTGAAATTCCCCCATTTGAATGGGATTGTTTTTAATAATAACATCTGCTATGTTTTTTCAATGAGCTCGTCCTAGTGTCAGCTGTGTTGGTTATTAAATATTTTAATTTAAACACAAGAATGAACTGTGTCCCTCAAAATGAGGGTCACTGGAAGAACAATATTTAGTGAGAACGGAAATGGAAGGAATTTAAAGCTTTAGTAAAAAAAAAAAAATAATAATTAGGCATACATACAAACATGTGTGCGTGTGCAGTGGAAACGTTATTAACTACATACAATGAAAACACAAACGAAAACACAATTCACAGGTTTACAATGCACAACTGAGTTGTATAAAAAATGCTCCCACTAACAGCACAGACGGAGTTTACAAAGTTAAGTTATCATTTTGCTCATTTCCAGTGGAATGGTGTAGATGTGCTCATAAATATTGTAATATTTTACATTATTCTGTAGGAAACACAGAACATCTAAATGAAACTGAAGACATACTACATGTCTGTAAGCTTGAACTGCAGGAAGCATGCCTTGAAAATGACTCTTTTTCACATTCCTATGCAACTTTAAATACAGAGCCATTTGTTAAAATTCTGTTTTAACTTAAATAAATAATATGCATTATAACATATTTAACTCTGTTAGATATAAGAATTTTAACCAATGGAGGAATAGGTTTGGTTCCGTTTAGTCTGCTTACTGGGGACGCTTTGAAAAGCCATTTGAACTAAGAGTACTTGATAACAAAAAGACATCCTAAATTCAAAAGTGGGTAAGCTCATTAGTACCAACAACGCAAAGCCCATAACTGTTGAAGTTTGAAATACCTGTAATAGATTCAATATCTGGAGAAATACACGTCAGAAATGCTGATACGGATTGAAACTATTCAAAATTATAATTCTACATTTTCCGTATGTACGCCAACTTTTAGCTGTATCAGCAAAGAAACTTTATCCAGTCGTTGGTTGAAAAGACTATAGGTCAGATAGATACGAGGCTGTTTCTTCTAGCAGGAGAACTGTAAAATGTAAATACTGAAAGACGTGTAAAGTCTAGTAGGCACTAATTGACCAGAATTTATTTAATTTTGTTTTTATGTCCTTTGTTCTTCAAGAAGCTACGGAAGCCCTGAGAGGCAAGTGAGGATATTTTTAATTTTTTCTATTTTCTAAGTCTGATCTAAATATGTTTCTCTCCTGACATAAGAGATTGTGACATAAAAAACAGCTGGAAAAAAATAAGTTTCTGCCGTTTAATAAGTTTCATTTCTTTTTTCATCTGTAAAAACAGATTTTTTTTGTCAGAACTTTTTTTTCCCACCAGGAGAGAAAACAATTTCGATCAGCCTTAGAGAAACGCATCACTAGAATTGTTTTCCTCACTTGGCTCTGAGGGCTTCCATAAGAAGCACTTTGTGACTAATATTACATATATTACATTAGATTTATTTCCATCTTTGTGTCGAGAATTTCTCTCACCTGCTTTTTCTTTTCTCACACATTTGTAAGCCCTTTGGTCCTGCTGTTGCTTCTGTGTTCTTTTGTACAGTACGTGCGCTTAAAAAGCAAAGAACGACACAAAAGGGCTTTAAAGTGCAACGTCTCGTCTGCCGGGGCAGAAGGAGCAGTGGATCCCCCCCGTCAGGTCGGTGATGACTCCCTCTCTGACCAGGCTCTGTAGGAGTTCAGTCTCTCTGTCCACATTGTGTGTCTTCTGCTGCAGCATGGAGCTCATGGGCAGGTGGTCATAGTAATGCAGTGGCGCCCCCAGCTGGGAGAGGTTGTAGCCAAAGCCTGCCAGGCTGACCTCGTCACACAGCAGACGGGCTAAATTCAGTGCAGAGACACCCATGGTGGGCACGTTCTGCGGAAGAAGAAGAAAACAAAGACCCCAAACTATTATTAAGAAGAAGAACATCAGTCATCATTTTTTTGTTAACTGTTTCTTTTTTTTTTTACTCCCATCTGTTCTAAAAGAAAACCATCTGTAATAAGTCTTATGATGAGGATGTGGTTAAGATAGATAACAAAACGAGTAGTCAATCATCCCGAAATTCAAATAATTTCAAAGACAATAAGAATTTAGGAAATTCAAAAATTATGTTTAAATTGTGACTCAACTATAAACAGGTGCATACTGATAATAATAGGTTGGTTATTCACATGAGCAGCAGCTGGAGCAGAACCAGTGGGAAAAACACTGTGTACAAATAATTTTCCTATATTTAATAATATTGAGTGGGTATGACGGGCGGAAGTAATCATTTTCATCCATTCATTTAAGAAGAAATTGATGAAAATGCATGAAAAATTTAGCAGTAAATTATCAAGCGATTTAAATAATTAAACTCGTCGGGACCTGATGAAAACAGAGCACATGTTTCAACATTTGCCGCGCTTTACATTTATCGTTCACGACACAAAATTGACATTCGTCAAATAAAAAAAAAGGAAAGTGGCCTCAAGGGTGGAGTAACAAAAGGAAGTGATCAAATGCATGTGAATTAAAAAATTAGACTGAGAAATTGTCAATTGATTTTGTTCAACTTGATTGACATTTTATTTGAAACAGTGTCTATTAGTCATCACTCACAACACCCAACTGACATTTATCTTTAAAAAAAAACACTGCCACTAGCGATCTGATGGAGGTTTTGACAAGCAAATTGCAGGCGCTGCCTCCTCGTGACCTTTTATCTTGATGTGGCGGCGGCAAAGGGAAGAAACATGAGTGACAACAAGCTGGCGAGCTGTAAAGGCTTAAGTGTTTTATACAGTTTGCATTGTGTAGAGTCAGGGAAGGATTGAATCCCTCGTATGGGAAGAGTCTATTACCTGGTCCTTTCCCCACAGGCGGGGTCTGGGTGGAGGGTACTTCAGGAGGCCCAATGCAGCCTCTCTGATGATCTGTGGGTTGAGAAGTCTGAACCTGTGGGGCTCAAGAGGGATTTTATCTGGAACCTTCTGCCAGAAGAAGAGCCAGTCCCACAGAGGCTGCAACACACACACACACACACACACACACACACACACGTACGTGTCATAACGCTGATCTTAAATCTGATAAATCATTATTTCTCAACACTTGCAGATCAGCTTTTTGATCTTGATCACACAAAGACTACATTCTGCGACAGCGTCTCGTTTCCTTTAACTGATTCAAATTCAATGATTCAATTCAAACTTATATTGTTAACCATTATTTTATGAGATTGATTCCATCTATGACTTTTCACCAGTAATTATATTCACCCTTCTAGTTGTTTTGCTTCTTAGAGATGTTTTAGATTCTTCTACGGGAAACGTATTATCAACTTTCCTCCAAGAAAACTTAAAATGAACGAAGTCGGAGGGTCGGGGGTTCGATCCCCAGCATGTCGAAGTGTTCAAGACACTGATCTGCGTGAGTGATGAGCACGTGGCATCACCTGACTCTGTATGAATGTGTGTGAATGGGTGAAAGTTGCAAAGTCCAATTATCAAACCCACACAGGCACTACTCACCACACTGAGCTTGTTGATCATCGCAGAGATCCAGCTGACGTCCACACCTTTATACACCACAGCTACAAACAGAGTGCGTGGGTCTGTGTCCACCCAGCGGAGCGGCGTGCCCTCTGGGTAACTCATCCTGATGCTGGTCCGGTTCCCCACGTCAACACTGAACTCTCCCAGAGGACCGCTGTTCAGCCTGACACACAGAGAGTCATCGTCTTTAAGGTCAATCATGAAGCGAGAGGGCTTTGTTGGTTTTTGACACAATGGCCGTCTGTGATGAAAATATTTAAGGCAAGATCGTGTTTGCGTTTCGAACCTGATAACGGTGTCAAAGCGGTCGATCAGCTGACCCAGCTCCAGGCCTCTGAGAATGCCTCCATTTCCCACGACCACACAGCGGCGACATTGATCTGATGTCTTTTCCGGCGGGGGCACGGAGTGCGAGTCTGGCAGCTTTAAAAAGACATTATTAACACAATATCATACGTGTATTAAGAACATGATAACAATTTAAAGTTAGTTAGGGTCCAATACAGCCTTTGGTTCCACTTTGATTAGCATCTCTCATCTCTCTATTTTTTTTTTTTTTTGCTCTTCCCAACATGGGAACAGGGACCGTCCGAGAGGCAAGTGAACGCACCATTGGCCTTAGCGTGAATTTTATTTCAAATTTCAAACCAAAACTTTTAAAAAGACATTCATACAGATAACTCTGTCTTAGATAAATATAGCTTCAAATGGATGATTCAATTCCTTCCTTGTGTCGACACCCTGTTGGTTTGTTATCATGTAGGCTTCCTGCAGTACCTCTACATTACGAAGTCACAATCCTTCCTTTATTGTAACCCTCTGAACTCCACTCTGGACATTTTTCAAGCCCAGATAAAGCCATTTATCAGTCTGTCTATTGGATTTTTAAAAGAATATTACCAGGAATAATGAAGGACTACAAACACGGGGTTAAAATGTTTAAACGTGTTGCGTGCCAAACGTTGAGGTAAGAGCAGGTACTTTGCACTCAGGCGCACATGTTAATCTGCTCAATCAAGAGTATTATGTGGCGAACGACGTTTGCACTATAAACAAGTCCTGATTGTTTCTTATGTCACGTAATTGTGTGCAGTATATTTTCATTCATTCGCTAATCTCAGTGAGCAATTTTCTGCCCATTTACTCTTTGAACCTGATCTCAGTAGAATGGAAACAAGCAAGCCTCTACGGAAAACCAAGATGTACCAGAGATTATCTTATCTCTACATGAAAGCTGGGGTAGGCAGTGTTAGTTTTGCCATCATTGGGAAAAGAAAAAACAGAATAACCTTTCAGCATATTGTAATTCAACGCACGACCCTTCAGGTGGTGAAAGCTGTAGCTATTCCAGCATTGCCGGAAAGGAAATCAGACTCATCACAAAGAGAGTCTCAAAGAAAGTCTGACATTAAACCCAACAAAAATCCTCGTGTCAATATTGGCGAAGCGTTTCGGGGCGATGCAGAGAAAATGTTGCCAACAGTTCAGCCTTTTGCCAACTGTCGCCAAAGGCTTACGGGCTCTTTGCAACTATTAGCAGCATTTTCTTTCCATCTCCTCGACGCTTCGCCACTATTGTAGTTTAATAGAGCTTCGAAGGACAGTATGTCAGTACGGGCCGGGAAGTTTGCAAAGAAAACAGGATGGTACATTCTTAGGGAATTGCCTCTACATAACGGCGTCGGGACCACAATCATGAAATGAATGAGTGGCACTCGTACAGGTTACTGTATGAAGCGCGTGTATATGCCCGTGCCGAGGCTTCGGACGGAGAGGGGAGAGCTGCAGGATGAGGGCTGTGTTCTCACATTGTGGCGGGTTGAGCATTTTCCAGAAAGACAGAAGTTACATTCACCTGCTTCAGCAGGTCCTCCACTTTGCCCTGAAGACTTTTGAAGCCAAACGGCGGTGGATACAGGAAGAGGTCATCGGGGAACGGCACGTCCTTCCACAGAAAGGGCTGGGTCATGTGACTGAAAGCAGGGAGTCGACCCGACAAGCTCTGCCTGGTGCTGCCGGGGTGACACTGGCTCTCCAGAACTCTGTGCACGTGCTCATGCACCTGCTGCAAGTAAAACACAACGTTACAAGATGTGTGACAGATGTGTGACAGGCCGCAGAGCACGCTCCACTGCAGAACCTGTTTCACAATCATTTTAAACTGACAGCAGCGCATTTCAATAACTGTCTCTGTAGCACTGCAGGCAAAGTAAAGATTTGAGATAGATAGAAGACTTTTGTCCACACACACACACACAGGAATGTTTCATTAATATTTCACGCTGTTCATTGTTTAAGCTGAATTAATGTTTAACCATCAGTGGCAGAAAGGTAGCACATAAATCTCTTGGTTATAATATTATGATAGTGTGACCCTGGTACTGTAATTATTAACTCATATTAAAAGATGTTGTCGTCACTAAAACCTCATAGAAAGTCGATAGAAAAATATTAGAGGACGTTGATAGCATTTCCCACCTGCATGCTTGACTGTAAGACAAAATTTTTTTAAATCAGTAGATAACACGTGGTCTTAGTGTAGCTCCATTAAAAAAAAAAACGTGTTTACATACAACAAATATCTTTTAAATAATAACAAATAACTTTTCATGCAGCCCTGTTGTATTATAGAAAGGCATCCTTTGGTCTGCTATGACCAATAGCTTATGGTGGCTAACGTTAGCAAGCGTAATAGCTTTGAAACTGACATTACTAAGTCGTGTGCTGCTATTTCTCCACATTTACCGTTATCCCATGATGCCGAGATAGCCTGACTTTGAATGCATTTCTTTCTTTCTGCATTCTTAGAGAATTGCCTCAACATAACGGCGTCGGGACCACAATCATGAAATGAATGAGCGCGTCTCATTTCCCCCGCTGTATTCTCTGTCTGCACAAAACGGTCTTTGTGATGCCGAGTTTTTCAGATCATATGTGAATGTTTCCCTTTTTTTTTTTTATTGTATTGTAAGAATCTGGTTCAAACTGGTGGTTTTATTCCATTATAGATTATCTATAGCCTAACTCTCAGTATACTGTCAACATGGAACTTGCCACTCTGCATTTTCATTACTCTCACCTTTTTATGTGCCTGGTTGACGCGCCAGTCCAGAGGTTTGCTTGTCCCCAGCTCACTCAGTGGTAGAGAGAGCATCATCAAAGAAAGCAAACCTAAAACCACACCCAGTACCAACACACGCCTGCACACACACACACACAGACACAAACACATTTAAATACAATTTGAATTTTGCATTCAAATGACAGCACAGTAGCGATTCGTAAGCTGCAGGAGAGAAGCAAATGTGCATTCACAGGCTGAAAGACATTATTTAAGGTGTGTCAAGGTCAAGGTCTTCCTGCACACTTGTTGGGAACAGACTTTCTTTGAATTCTGTCTTCATTTTGATCTCAACTACACACAAGGAACGTTTTGTCTCCGCATCTTGTATGGTTGCAAAACTATCGCCTTGACGGTATCTGTCCAC
Organism: Bovichtus diacanthus; assembly: GCA_943590825.1. Lineage (NCBI taxonomy): Eukaryota > Metazoa > Chordata > Actinopteri > Perciformes > Bovichtidae > Bovichtus > Bovichtus diacanthus. The sequence goes on from CALSBV010010127.1 coordinate 547,508, forward strand.
AGACATAACTATAAACGCCTGACAAAGCAGTCAAAACCACTTCTGTGGTGGTTTGTTTTTGCCATGATGACTAAGGCCCACGCACTGACGCAGCCGGTAAATATGTAGGTTGAGAGTCAAATGCCCTCCGAACACACCAACCCTAACCCCCACAAACCATACGCTTGCTAAACGATGTCTCGCAGACCAAGCCTGGTTTATTCATGGTGCTGTGGTGATACCGTGTCATAATCTTATAACTGGAAACAGATCAAAACAAAAAAGAAAATCGCCAAACGAGAGGCAAGGGAGGAGCAGGTGTCCTTGTGTGATGTCTACGGCACTTCCAGCCCTTCCTGCTTCACTCAGCAACATTTAAAGACGCAGCCATCAAAGCAAAAAGGATTGGGACTGGTGTGTAAAAACAAGACTTCCTGCCTCCGTCAGTAAAGCCAAAGCCTTTATTCCCATGGAGTACATTCTAGTTGCACCTCAACTCTTACACATTATTTACTAATCTGCACTCGTCCTTCTGTCTTCTCCTGACCATAATTAACACGCATTAGGCTCTTAACACCGTGGTGAGGGAAAGACAATGGTGGTTAAGCCTAACGTCTAACCGAAGTGTCACAGAAGCAATTACACAGAGCATAAGAATAGAGCTTCCCTGTTTTACTAACTACTCTCCACCCAAAACAAATAAAGGCGGTCTGGGGAAGAATTAGTGACAAATTTTTGGGGGCCTGCAACAACAGATACGAGGGTCGTGGTGATGCTTTTTAGTTTGTGCTAATGCTTCACAGGTCGCCTGTATTCATTCCTCCTGCCATTGTTTGGGCAGAGTCAGCACAGAGCTCTCAGTATATTCAGAATGAGGCTCATATTCATTCTTATAAAGCACGACAAACAGGTTCCACTGAGAGACAGTGTATTCTTTTATACGGCACTTAAGCAGTGGATTTTATATTGTCGCTTCCCACAGGAAGTGATGGTTGCTGTTAGTGTTAACAACATAACTGCCATATCTGTGTTTATCCTGTAGATTAAGAGTGTTTGTGTTCATTTCAAATGTGTTTTTAAATAACAGAAAGCCGTCTGCACTTATAACAAAGTAGACATAAACAAGTGGCTGTGGTGTGATTTTAAAGGACACTGGTGTTCTCCTTTGAGACCTTAAAAAGGGGTAATTTGGTTGTTTTGAAGTGGGGTTGTAAGAGGTACTTATCCATAGTCAGTGTATTTACCTACAGCGTGGAGAAGCAGACAGGAGTAGCAGCACGGAAACTTGTTTAGCCACCTAAAAGAAAGGCTCACCATAGAAAATCATTATCAGTTTAAGTGTACACTATATATATTAGAATATTTTCACTGCTCTACCTTGCCGTCAGACAGCTATACAGTCTATGTTTACGACGGGGAACTGAAGGCCTCATCTATGCTCTTGCCAAATCTGCAAAACTGCAAGGTAGAGCTGTGAAAGAACGTTTTGCTGCTGCCCCCGCCCACGGCAGTACATTGCTTAGCGTCCGTGCGTCTACCCTTGTCTGTTTCTCCAAACTGTAGGTAAAAACACAGACTATGGATAAGCACCTCTTACATCTCTGGATCCACCGTGGTTCAAAGAGAACAGAAGGAGTCTTTGTGCTGTGTTAGTATGTGAACATCACCTGTGTGTTGTCAGGTGTCTGAGAAGCCCCATGTTGTTCTCATTCACAGTGGAGCCTGGGAACTCCTCTGGTGTCCGTGGTGAAGCCTGATGCCCCCTGGCTCTCAGGGAGCAGGTCCTGGACACACACAGGGACAGTCGGACACATTAGTGAACATGCATTATGGGACAACAGCAGCACCTCTATTAATACCTTTCTTTTTGATACTTTTAAGCTGAAAGTGATTGCGTGCAACAGCATGCAGTACAATATACTCGAAGTATCAAACGTAAGAACTCATTTTGCAGAATGGCTCCTTATCATTCTTCTATAATTGGGTTACTATGCATTGACAGCAAGCATGGTTTTGAACGTCGTTAGCTGGTCGGTGTGGAGCACATTGTAACTACTTTATATGCCATGTATATGTAGTGGATACTCTAATCTATAGCGTTAATATTTGGCCTACGTCATTATAATTGGTCCATAAATTGCATCTTTATCAATGACTCCGTGTCTCGGGTGCAGTGAAGGGAAAAGCCTCCCTCTAAAATGTAGTGGACTGCAGAAAGAAGCAGCAGAAAAATATAAATGAAATACTCAAGTACAGTAAAAGTACTTGTTCTAAAGTAATTCTTTGAGTAAACGTATCCATCATGGCTCAATAAGAAGCTTTCACCAAGTAACGTCCCAAGACAAGCCCTGCGACATGTCCTGACAATGGACCAAACACTGCATTCCTGCCGTGTGTCCTTTAGTTGATTAGCAAGAAATCATGTATATGCCATATATATATATATATTTTATTTTTTTTTTTTACAAATATGGCCCGTTTGTGGCTATGAAAGAACGTCACGCGCCGGCTCTCACCAACCCAGGCGCACGAGCACCTTTATCAGCCTCGAGCACCTTTAGCAGCAGCAGCAAGACCCTTCAGTCATTGCGTCTTAAGTCGTGCAGCTCACACACACACACACACACGGAGCAACCGTTGCGTTTCATTTGTCCCGGGGACCAAACGGTGAGCTATGCAAACCCCAAAGTCACGCGCAGTTTACACTCAATCCAATCCTTTAAAAAACAAAAACGTCTTCGTCATTCATCCACTTGTTTTGCTTACCCGTCCATGGGCTACACCGTCTCACCATGACGAATCCTAGTCACGGAGGAATAATCAGCTATTCATCCATGTCGGCGTCACTTTTATTTTTTCCCAGCCTCCTCCTTTAAGACGCAGAGCCAATCAGCGGCCGGAACACGCGCCATCGTGTCCGCCCCGAGTCCTCCGCGAGACCTCCGCGGGCCCCATGATCTCACCACATTACCAGTGTTTATGTTACCGTTGAGATAAAAAACACCCGAAAATTAATGTAAACTATATAAAAAATAAAATGTATACTGTTTGGACCACAAACACAAAACGACACATTGTTTTGTGCACATTTTAATTTTTATTATTAAATACATAGAGAAAAGAGAAAAAAAACAAATGTGCTTCTAGTAATGGTACCATGTGCGGACATGCTTGTATAGTATAATACAGCAAGCGTCACATGGATTAATACAGGAACACTTATTAAAAACACAAACTTTAAAGACACGAGCAGACTGTCACATCCACCCCATTAAGTAGAAGCTGAGAGTCTATAAGAGTTATTCGTATTTCTTTGTCAAAGAACTAAAGTGTTTCACAGGAGTTTGAGACGTGATCAGTCAGTCAATGTAAAGTGTCCTTTATTTGTCACATGACCCAGCAAGACCTCCTCTCCTACTGCAGAGGTTGCTTCAGTTCAAACAGTCCTGTCCCACCTTTGACCACCTTCCCCACCACCAGGCAGGCGGAGGGTGACACCAGCTGATCGTGTGAGCCTAAAAAAAAAAGAGAAGGAAAAACAGCCGTGAACAAAAACAACAAAAGATAAGGGCAGCTGTGGCTCCAAAATGGCTCAAATGTCCCTGAATTATTAATGATTCAAAGAAACCGTCGTTACTATTGCCCTGAATTTACGAATCGTGCTAAAATTATATATTTGAACTTTTATTGTAATTTGACTTTGCTCCACTGAATCTCAAAAAGGGAAATGGAGCATTTACATTTTTGAGATTCAGTGGAGCAAAGTACAGGAACCATTTCCACGAAAGGAATTTACAAAGTATGGTACAAGTGTACACATTGCATTCACCATCAACACCATGGGCGATAGGGCGCGGAGAATATCTGCAACATAGCGGGACCTCCTGAGCAAGTTTAGCTTGAAGAACTTGTTCCCAAAGCGGAACGACGTACAATCAAAGCAGTACAGGCGTCCACAGCTATGGGTTACTTCTGGGTCATTGAGCTTATTCCCCTGAGGCACTAACTGACTCGCCTCTTCAATTTCTTATCTGCTGAGCAGTGTCACTGACTCTCATTCTACAAAGGACTACAAAATGAAGAAATCGAATGTGTAGAAATCGCTTTTTTTCTTTGCATCGTCATCATCATCCGTTCCTCACCCAGCATGGTAGCCTGTTTGAGGAATTTGTAGCTGGTCTCGAAGGTCATCTGCTGCAGAGGGGAGGAGTTGGACCGGATGGCGTGCCGGTTTAACGGTTTGTATACACCTTCAAAACACATGTAATCTGCCACCAGTGACAGGTGTCTGGGGTCCACCTCGATACCTAGAGACGGACAGAGAAACACACGCGTCTGTGTGTAAAAAAATGAAATGGCAAATAGATTTTCCATTTCATTTTCATATGGTGATACCTGTGTGTGTGTGTGTGTGTGTGTGTACCGTAGACAGCAAAGACATCTTTGATCTCCTTCTCTATGACTTTCAGAGCCACTTCGATCCCGTAGGTGTTAGCCATGGCATGTACCTCGTTGGAGTACAGTCTGTTGGTGTCCAAAATCTGGAGAAAAAAAAACATATAGTCTATTACATCTAGTCACAATCTATGAATAAAATGATTCATCATTCTTGAGCAATTTAACCTCAACTTCAAACCTCAAACCAACTTCAAACCTGATTGGATGATGGAAAGCGTAATGAAGGAGCGGCTGAATGAGTGCTACGTCAAGCGCCCTGGAGGATACTTTCGCCAAGAAAAAGCTTTGCTCGTTTTGGACAGCATGAGGGCCCATATAACGGAGTCGGTTAAAGCAGCCATCAAGAGCACAAACTCCATTCCAGTTGTGATTCCTGGGGGCACAACGAAGCATCTGCAGCCACTCGACATCAGTGTCAATCGTGCGTTCAAAGTGGCACTACGCGTTCAGTGGGAGGCGTGGATGACTAACGGCGATAAATCATTCACCAAAACTGGTCGCATGCGAAAAGCAACTTTCGCTCAAGTTTGCGAGTGGATCCTGACAGCGTGGAGGAGTGTTAAAACATCCACGATCACCAACGGGTTCCGAAAGGCTGGACTGCTGCGTGATGAAGAGGAGGACGCCGCCACACATGAGGCCTTTCAGAGGCTGTTCGATTCCGACAGTGACGAAGAGGAGTTCGTTGGTTTTGAGAGCGACATCGAAAGAGAGAGGAGAGTGGCTGACGAAGCCACCCTGAACCTGTTCGTTTGGTGGGAGCGCACCGTTTACGTTTGAAAATTGAAAAGTTTGTGTGTCTGAAACGCTATGTGATACAGTACAGTTTACACAGCATAGTACATGTTCTGTAGCTACTATTGCACTAAATGGTAACACTTGAAAACGTTGTGCAAATATGCAACTTGTTTGTTGAAATTTTAATAAAGGAGAGCTTCCTCAAACAGCTTCCTCTTTCCCATCATTCAATTTGGCTTCTGCGGCTTATACCGTCATTTTCGGCAGAAGCCAAATTGAATGATGTGTACATATATAAGCCGCACTGGACTATAAACCGCCGGTTTTTTAATGTTTAATTACCATATGTAAGGGTTCGTGCACAGAGGGGATTGTCGGGAAAGAGGAAGCTGTTGCAATTTAACCTCAACTTCAAACTCTTGAATTAGGAGGTCACGGCATTTGTGTTGTAATACAAATCAACTATAATCTCCATCTTTTTTCCCCCCGATTTTCAATGTCTGATTTTCTTTCCCGTTCACGGCTTAAGAAAAAAAAAAAAAAAAAGTCATAATTTTTCCAAAACAATTACATTACAACATGAAATCTTTTCCAAGTGAGTATTAATCTTTTCATGCACTCTAAACACAAGGTACATATATTTGTATGCTCGTTCTGGATCCATGACATACTGTAATTACAGTTATCTTTAAAAGTTAATGTGACCAATAAAACTATATCTTTTTTATTTTTATCCTCGTTGGATGATGATTGCATATTTACAGCCATAATGTGCGATAGTGAATAAAACCTTTAAACCTTTATTAAAACAACTTAACAAAAACAAAAAGTCTTAATATCTGATGCCATCTAGCAATATCTTCCAGATAACCCAAAATATAATTTAAATATCTTTATAGTAGACACGTTAAATGGTTATTTAAATTTGGAGCTCTGACTAGTTCAAACCTCACTGGATATGTAATAACTAGTCGTAACTTAAATTAATATATGGAATTCACATGTTAGAAAACCAACCTAACTGTAGATCTCGTAAACAACTTCATGGCAATAACCTACAACTTAAATGAACGTTTTGACTAATAAAAATGTAATGACATGCAGGTATCTGTGACTCCTGTCAGTAAATGTTAATGCCCCACTGTGATTTTAAGTAGCGAGCATCGCGACACACTCCAGTAAAAAAACAAAACAACGATAAATATCATTAAGTTAGACTATGTTGACAAGATTATAAGACATTTCTGCAGGGTCGTCATATTGTTTCTGTCCTCTACAGGCCAGTCTCACCTACATGCCATCAATTCATCTATTAACTGTGCACTGCAGAGCTGCAGAGAGACCAGTGCTGCAAAGTGCCAGAAAAAGGAAACGGAACATGAATCTAAAAAGGAGCCTATGGGTTTGTCGTCGGACGTTAAAAAGGAAGGAGGTGTGAACCAAATCCAAAATGTAAAAACGTACATCACTGTAATTGAACAGCTCGTGCATGTTGATGCCTTCCGTGTTGAGGACCGTCTCCTTCTCGCCCTTCTTTGTCGTGATTTCGCTCAGCAGGCAGCGCGTCAAGCCTTTGGTCTCCATGAGGACGGCGTTCTGGGCCAGCGTCGACAGGACTGAGGTGAGGTCAAAGTGCACCTTGCTCATCGGTAAGACCAGGTCAACCTATGAACGGGGAAGCAGGATGTGAATGAGGGGATCAAGGTTTAAAACGATAACCTTTAATAACATCTGAAAGCTTCATTAGAGCACCTAGATAACGTTAACGGGCAAATAACTCCTCCGGCACAGGCAGCTCGGAGCCAATGATCAAAGAGCAGGATCTGCTTCACGTTTGTATACTTTAAAAATTGCCGAGCTACTGCGCAGACAAAATCTGTCTGCAAACAGACTGGTAATAAATTGCCTTATTAGAACCACACATATTTCATTTCAAACGTCTGCTTGAATCAGGAAGGAAATGTGGTCAAAACCGGAAAGAAGATGGAGAGATGGGAGAACTCACATAGTGTGTGTGTGTGTGTGTGTGTTAGAGAGAAAGGCAGAGGGTGCAAAGTCTCTCATCTCTGCTGAAAAGACACATTATGGATCTATGATCACAACTGAGGCCTCTTGACGAAACCCGATCTCAAAAGCGGTCAGGCTTTTAATTCTTGCAGCGCAGCCTTGTGAGGTGTACCACTTCGTCTCATCAGCTGCTTGGTGATTAGTACATAATATATATATATATATATATATTATGTAGTAGAGCTCAGCAATGGGGCTAAATAAACATAATATTTTGAGCCTTTGGATTAGTAAACAGAACCGTACCTTTATGTTTTTAATCGTTTTTTTCTTATGACAGTGGAGTTCAAACGAAGACCAAGCTCAACTCTTTTGGATGAGCTCGTGTGACAGTCTCACCTCACACCAGAGTTCATGCTGTTGATCGTAGCAGTATCTCTCTATCGCCGAGTTGGACTCCAGAACAGAGTTTATCCTCATCTGATCCAAGGTGTCTTCCCCTCCCCTTCGTTTTGATTTCTTCTTCTTCTTCTTCTCCGCTCTCACTCCTGCAGACTCTGGCTGGGATTCCTCCAGCACGACCTCCGCATTCTCCTCTTCCACCTCCTCATCGTCCTCTCCCTGATCTTCTTTGTCCTCGCCGTCCTCCTCCTCGCTCTCATAGTCCACCTGCAGAGGAAAAACACACGGGCGTTAATGGTGTTAAAATGGCAGAAACTGCACAGATTTCATAACATGTTGTTTACCGTAGTTAAACAGTCAACAGCGTCAGAGTCAGGTTTGAAAAGGTAATTTTTTATTTCGTCTTAATTGGGGTGCCGCAAAGCAATGAGTATATTAGCAATAACCCTATTTATCCAATCGCTCTTGTATTTAAACCAAGCAAAGATATAAAAGATACAGGAAACCATCACTTCCTGTGTGAAGAGGACTTTGCAAAGAAAACAGTGCTCAGTGCTTTTTTTATTTTTTATTTGTTGAATGCCTGTTTGTGGTGAATCCTCTTGATTTAGTATCCCCTGGTCTACTCTTCCAAATATAATTATCTCAACATCTACAAAATGGACTGTTGTAGAGACACTCAGTTTCCAGAGCATGTATTTCTAATAAATTTGGTGAAAATATTCGTTTAGTGCCACCATGCTGAGGCTGCAACAACAACTACTGGATGACATTCATGATGATAAACGTAATAACATGAACGATGCATTAAGTGACTGTAGTCAGTACGCAGTACTTATCACCGCGCAGAAGGAGGCGTGCATCTACTCATGGACACAGGCTCCTGCTCACTCCTTGGTGGGTGTAGTTCGGCAGAAAGAAAATAGTTCCTACATGATACTGCGTGTGTGGATCATCTTGAGTAACCGGGTCATGATTTCTGGAAAGAGACATTGCTGTCGAGTTTTTATTTGACTTTTTTGGAGCTTCGAGCACCACGAGCCGAGCGCCATCTAGTTCCATTACATCGGAGAGAAGGCGGACATCTCTACGGCAGATATCTCCAACACTCGGCACCTCACACCCAAACTATCTAGATTAATAAATAGCACCAAAAGGTAAGAGGGAAAACTATGCATTATTGATTTTGGGGGTGAACTGTCCCTTTAAGATGAGATGCTGCTAAACATGAGCATGTTAGCATTTAGCTCACAGCACCACTGAGTGCAGCCTCACAGAGTCAGTAGCACAAAGGTGGATTCTTAGTCTTGTTAAATGTCTGTGATGAAAGTATGGCAGGGATTAGATGAGCAGCGCGCTGAACCAACATGTATTATGACTGGAATCCAGAAGATTAACAGTGGTAAAGCAAGAGAGAAGACGCCTAAATGTCATGTTCATACATGTTCTGGCGTAAACTAGTCAGTTGTGATGCTTTTGCAAACCATCTTTAAAGCGGATCAGATGAAAATGTTCAGATAATTCTAAAAGATATGTTGTTTAACTGAAAGTACAGGAGACACCTTTCAGAGCTTTGCATTTCCAGGAACATCAAGGGAACGCAGCAAATAACCGGAGTATTTAATATAAAGTATTTGACCCGTCTTCGTACCTCCTCTTGCTGTTTGTCTTTGCGCTTGGCGTCTGTCGCGTCAGCGTCTCCTTCGTTCCCCTGGTCATCAACAATCTCTCGCTCCTCTTCTCCCTCCGCGTCATCTAACTGATGATGAGTTCAGATAAGAACATTAAAATATGAGCGACAACACTAATCCTAAGAACCGTACGGGGAACACTGATATGTCAAACAGACCCCTGCCGTGTCGGCTGTTCCCTCGCCATCATGGTCCTTATCTCTGGGAGAGGCCTTCCTTGTTTCCACGGCTATGGAAGCCAGCTTGGCGCTGCGCTTCTTAATGGATTCCAGCAGGAGACGGAAAAACCTGGGAGGACAAACAGCAGAGCCAAGTGTAGAACAGAGAGGTTAATATTAGGGCTGCGAGCTGGCAAGGGAGTGTCGATTAGCATCATGAAACGGGGTCACAATTCAATATATATACACCTAGTTAATATCAGGTCTTATTGAATTCTGGTACAGGAGAAACATCTACCAACACCCCCACACCCCCCCCACACACACACACACCTAGTTTCCATGTATCTGAGGATCTGTTGTGGTGTTAGCAGCTTATCGTCACAGTAACGTTCAGGAGGCAGGAAGTGAAACGTGACTTTAAAGGTCCGCAGCTTTAGGTGATCTTGGATCTGCAATGTCTCCACCACATCCACCTTCTGCAGCACCTGTTCTCACACACACACACACACACACACACGTAAGGATTTCTCCAAACACAATTAGTAACTAGAGCTGCAGCGGTTAGTCGACTAATCGTTTAGTTGCCTTTGAGAAACTGGGATGAACATTTCCTGATCCTCACCTCAGCCAGACAGACTCTGGTGAGCTTCTTACGGAGCGTCTTGGCCCTCTTCAAGGCTTTCTTGGTGTTTAGCACTGGAACGCTCATCATGGGAGTTTTAATGTTGGAGCTGGCCACCATGAGGATCTCTCTCAGTCTGCCAGACACGTAGAAATACATAGCGAGAGTGAGACATGGAGGAGAAGTGTGGTGGAAGGCTTGGGTACATAAAAGGTGAATAACGAGTTGGGCGTAGAGGGGACATTACCGAGGGATTCCCAAAGTGACGTTCATCTCTCCTCTGCCGGCAAAGTGGAAGGTGTTGAGGGTCATCTGGGTGGAGGGCTCGCCTATGGACTGAGCTGCCAGCAGACCCACTGCTTCACCCGGATCACACAGTGAACGCTGCCACTTATAGTGCAACAGCTGCTGGAGGCTGAAGACACACAGCAGTAAAATCCTCAGACTTACCCTCACAGGCCAAATAACACACACACCTCCTCAGACTGGCAACAGTAATGATGAATAAACTCTTACAAACATGCAGCTAGACAATTGCACTTGAATATTATAGAGTTAACCATTCATGTTTGTTTTCTATAATCATCTACCACTGTGTATAAAAGTGTTTCCAGGGAATATCCAGAAAAATATGTCAACAACCATAATACAGAAAAATAGCATGGAAGAATACAGAGAGAGAGAGAGAGAGAGACAGAGAGAGAGAGAGAGAGAGAGAGA
>CALSBV010010127.1:558685-572957 GCA_943590825.1 Bovichtus diacanthus
AATGAGCACAAAACTAGGACGACTGCTTGGTCGTCATCACTTCATCGTTGGATCATATTACACATTTATGTGAAACTGTCAGTTAGCATATGAATTCTTGAGTTATGGCCAAAAACTTGTTTTGTGAGGTAACAGCGACCTTGAACTTTGAAAACTCTAAAATCAGTTCATCCCCGAGGCCAAGTGGACGCATTTGAAGAAATTCCCTGCAGGCGTTTTCCGAGATATCGCTTCGGGACAAGACAAGACAAGACAAGACAAGACAAGACAAGACAAGACAGACAGACATGATGTCCCCACCGGCCTACGTTACGCCTGGCGGAGATAATGATCATTATTATTGTAACGTGCACCTGCAGTGTCCAACTCCTTGCCGAGGACCAGGAGAGCTCACAGAAGTAAAAATACTCACATTAGTGCATATTTTGCTTATGATTACAAAAAAATAAAATGTAAAGATGTCTGAACTTCAGAAAGTTGTGTTGACCCATTTGAAAACTCCCACATTCAGTACCTCTGCGTGTCCAGGCCGTCTTGGCGCAGCCGGCCTTCGTCCTGCAGGTACTTCTCTGTGATGTGGTGAAAGTTTTCAGATACTGATCCGAAGCAGACGTCGGGCCTGAGCAAGCCCAGAGAGGGCTCGGGGCAGCGGGACGACTTCCTGATGTATTTCGATCGGCTGGATTCATCCAGAGAGCGCCACTGCTGTACGAGCTGCGGAGGGAGGGAGGGAGAAGAGATGGGAAATGAAGTTTGGCTCGACGGCCCGCTGTGTGCACTGAGGCTGGAGGGACGGCGTGCGACACCGGACCCGACGGAGCTTTTGTACATTCTGATACCTCGAGCACAGAAGCGTTTCTGCTGTAGACGTCGGGCTCTGTTGCTCGTTCAGTCCGTTTCAGTTTGGCCAGCTTCTTTTGAGAAAACAGCAAGAACGCTCCTGCCAAAGATATAAAAAACACATAAATAACATGTAGATATTCACAGAGGAAACTTGTGCATTGTGCAGAAGTACTTTTGGTACTTTAAGTATATGCTGATGCCAATACTTTTACTGAGGTAACGTTTAAAGTGCAGGACTCTTACTTGTAACAGAGTATTTCTACACTGTGGCATTACTTCTTTTACTCAAGTTAAAGATCTGTGTACTTTCTCCACCGCTGCACATTTACATTACAACTTTGCTTAGTAGCAGGTGTTTATTGTGGTGCGAATACATGGGGATTTTAGTCAACTTCAACACAATACATACGTCTAAGCTTAGACACAAACAGATGTCTGAGCAGCAAATAATTAGGACAATGTTACCACCAAACTGTGGTCGCCTACCTCTGCGAGGACACGCCAACTCTCTCTTCGCTCTCCAGCGCTGGATGGAGGCAAAGTGTCGACTGGCCGCCTGAGGGTCCAAACGTGCCAAAACCTCGTCCAGGCCCTGCGACTTGTTGATGACCTAACAGGAAGGGGAGACACACGGCTGATTGTTTTTGTCCCTTCGGGTTAAATCTTCTACCAAAAGTCCATGTTTTATTCTAACTGGAGACGCGGTTTACCGCTACATTAGCGAGGAAGGCGAGGAAGGAATAAAAAAAACGAAAGTTCCAACTTTCTTCTACACAAAAGCGTTTCTGTAATTACAGGATACTGTGGTCTTTTCTGGGTAGGGAGATAAAAAGGGATTTAACAGAATGGATAATCCAGCTAAGCAAGATTTGTAATTTATTGTATGAAAGTTAAACATTTTTGGAAATACACTCATCGAGTGTAGAGGTTACTTGCTTCACAAGAAGGCTTGAAGCAGGGAAAAGAAGCAGATACACATGCTGACAACTCTAAAAGGAGACTGACCATCTGCTGTTTAGACTTTAGACGGAATGTAAAAATAGAAATGTAAAAATGACTTACTGGCTGAAACTATTTCAAAAGTCATTATGTCAATTAGGGAGTTTCAGACATGCTAGTTAGGCCTGTTTCCAGTCTTTATGCTAAGCTAAGCTAATAGCTGCCTGGCTCCTTGCTTAACACACAGATGTGAGTGGCATATTTCACAAAATGTTAAACCAAAAACAGGTCATATATTTGGGATTATTTAGACAAGTTACAAGGAAAAAAAACTTTTAAAACATCGTCAAAGACTCAGTTATAAACAGTAAGACCCTTAACATGCGTGTACCAGTTCTGCCTCCTGATGTTTGTGTGTAGTACATATTTATCCCCAGCGGCCATGATGGAGCGCCGTGGGGCCCATGAACTACACCTTCACTGTCGCAGCCATTTTGGCCAGTGGCATCCACTGAGGAGGAAGCACTGAATTTGACAAGGCTGCCATCTTGTGTAGTTCCAATGCCGAAAGCATGTTTATCCCCCAAATTGGTGTAAGACTAAGAGCTAGAAGTATTAAAAGTAATATTGAGAAACAGCAGTTTTGTCTGAGGGAGGCTCTACAATGACGTATGCCGTGGGTGGTGTTGGTCTAGTGGTCAGGCAGAAGCTGGTGAGTTCAATACCAGGCTGCCACCATTGAGCCCCCCCGAGTTGCTCCAGGGGGACTGTCCCTGTAAGTCGCTCTGGATAAGAGCGTCTGCTAAATCACCTGTGATGTAATGTCTGTAAATAAGAAGCTATGTCTGAACAACTTCCTCAGACGTCAGCGATACAATCAGCGGAAGAGAAAAAACAAATGTAAACGTTTATAATTATATTATCTGGTTTAGCTGCACTTCCGCTCAAAACAGTGACACATTTGGTGTTTTAAACTTCCGCTCCAGTTCTAGTTGAACTAAACGCGCTCTAAGCCACAGCTCAGCTGATCAGACGCCTTTCATTCTTCGCTTTAAGAACAACTGTGGCGCACTTCTCAAGGTGTTCTCAACAAAGACAAAAACCGATACCATCATCTGACATTGAGAGAAACATGCATTTCAATAATTGTCTTCTTGCTTATCAGCATTGTACATGTTTTACCTCGTAGTTGTCCTCTATGAAGGGGAACTGTCTGGCCTGCAGGAACTGAGTCTTGGGGATGTCCAGTCCGTCTTCTCCGTACAGGAACTGGACCACGGATCCGTCGCTGTCCCTCACCGTCAGATCATACTGCACTACCAAACCCTCCAGGTGCTTTATGACACATCTGCAGAGGCGGGGATGAGAGGGGACAATGCATCTTAGATGAGTTTCTTCATTCTGGGCTGGACGTTCAGTGAAAGCAGATGCAGAGTTCTGTTCATCTTGTGCCACCTGATGTTTGTGTGTAGTACATATTTATCCCCAGCGGCCATGATGGAGCGCCGTGGGGCCCATGAACTACACCTTCACTGTGGCAGCCATTTTGGCCAGTGGCATCCACTGAGGAGGAAGCACTGAATTTGACAAGGCTGCCATCTTTCTGTGTGTACGCCATTATGCCTGCTTGTCAACTGTGTAATGAAGGGTTTGCTTTTCGGTTCCCAAAAAAGGTTTCTCGCTAGATTTAGCGACTTTTGGAGCTGCTGCTCACTACTTTCATTGTAAAAGAGTAGGCAACATTGTGTTACCCGAGCTTTAAGCAGTAAGGGTTACGTTACCTCTGCAGGTATCCTGATCGGGATGTTTTCACAGCTGTGTCGACCAGGCCCTCTCTGCCGGCCATACAGTGGAAGAAAAACTCCTGAGACGAGGAAAGAAATGCAACAGGATTCATAAAAATCATAGCAGCGCTACTCATAAAATAATTATAAGACCTAGAGAACGCTTTCATGTGTGCCATTAGGCAGCCCAGTCATCACCAGGAGCTACAGACAGACACACAGAACCTCCTGTACCTGTGGTTTGATGCCTGTGAGGAACCTTCCAGAAACAAAGCCCCCGGCACTGGGTGCAGGGTCATATGGCTGGAAGCATGGCAAGGATTTCCCAGAAGGCATCAGTGGAGGCCTACGGCCCTCCAACTCGATCTGGCCTAGAAGACATGAAATCTGAAACACAACATTTGTAGGTTAATTAGCTTTTAGTGAAGTGTGTGTGTGTGTGTGTGTGTGGGGGGTTAGGGGGGGTGAGGTACCTGCATGGTGTTCACAGTAGACCCCTTGGCTCCTGATTGGACCATCAGTTGGAGGTTGTTGTCGGGGAAAGACGTGTGGAGTCCCACTGGCATGCACACCTACGAACACACACGACAATATTTCATCATCTTGATCTGTGAGGAATCTGGCAACATGACGTGTAATGCAGAGAGTAGTACAGTAGACAGGAAATCACATGCAGACTGACTAAACTCACTAAACTAAGAACTAAAAATGATTAGCTATTATTTAAATACGTGTATTATTACATTACAGGTGATTTAGCAGACGCTCTTACAGTGAACTACAGACAGTAAAGAATGTTCCCTGTACTGACTGTCAGTGGTAGCGGAGGTGGTGGCAGGTTACCTTGTTAATGTCATTGTTCACTTGGTTGGCCACTTCTTTGAACTTGTGGTCGGCCGTGCTGAAGTCTTTCTGGTCCGGGTTGAGGTGAGCGTCCTGCCAGCGGCTCTGGGCCTCAGCTTGATCCACATTGGGGGGCAGGTTAAAGGCTGCCTGGAGGGCCTGAGGGACAGAAATGAAGGGGGAACAAACTTTTAAAACATTTCTCAAGATAAGATAAGTGTTGCTCCATAACTGCTGGACGAGTGATCGTGTGTCAATGTAGCAGTCACAGCTTGTTTCTGCTGCCCCCGACTGGCCAAACACATCAGTTACCGCAGGTTTGAAGTT
This sequence comes from Bovichtus diacanthus, assembly GCA_943590825.1. Taxonomy (NCBI): domain Eukaryota; kingdom Metazoa; phylum Chordata; class Actinopteri; order Perciformes; family Bovichtidae; genus Bovichtus; species Bovichtus diacanthus. Next base: position 563,422 of record CALSBV010010127.1, read on the forward strand.
GTATATAAAGTCACAATGAAGTAGAATAAGAAAGATTTGACTCTTGATGGCTGTGTGAACTAATGGCACACAGCAATACGGCATATTTTTTTAATACTCTGATGATCGCAGTGGACACTCGACATTGTTTGTGGCAGATGCACAGTAATCACACTCTTCACTGCTTCAGTTTACTTCTCTACATGTTTGTGTGTAGTACATATTTATCCCCAGCGGCCATGATGGAGCGCCGTGGGGCCCATGAACTACACCTTCACTGTGGCAGCCATTTTGGCCAGTGGCATCCACTGAGGAGGAAGCACTGAATTTGACAAGGCTGCATTTCTTTTTCTAAAAACACTTATATACACAAACATGTTAGATGCTACATCAATCACGAAAACACCATCAGCTGTTACTCACTTTGGTGCCAATCTTCAGTGACTCTTGAATGATTTTTTTCCTCTGGCTGTTGGCGCCCGGTTTCACCAGGATGTCTTCCACACCTAGACGCAAACTGAGTTTTAAACACAATATTCCTCTTATACCTTCAGTAATTATACACAAAAGCTGACAGACAAACCAATAATGCTGCCTGTAATTTGTCTGTCCTACTCTATATTTGTCCTACCCAGACTGAAGCCTCTGTAAAGCTGCAGGTAAGCAGTGAAGAGTCGAGCCAGACAGCTGAGCAGTTTTCCGCTGGTCTCTCCTCCGTACAGCTCGTAGCAGCAGTGCACCAGGCCGTAGGCCGAGGAGCCGTAGTGAGCTTTGTCCAGAACCCCCACCAGCAGCTCCCCCTGACGGATCACCACCTGGGAAACAAAGAGATGGGGTTAAACTGTAGACTAAAATACCACCCATAGGTTTCTGAGTGGGCGGCTCCGGCCGGCGCCATCTTGGCACCGTTTAACTACCGGCTAATCTAAAAATAGGCGTCGTCACTCAAGGCGATCACGGCCCTAATGATGCGTCACGTTAAGCCTTAATATAAATAAACTGGGCGAGTTATATAAAAATTCACCCCGTAAAGTTGTCATGAACTATAGAGAGTTTTTTGTGCGATGCTATAAACAAGTTTATTTCTGCTGTAAAGTTGGCACGCGTTGATCTGTGTGTGTGTGTGTGTGTGTGTGTGTGTGTGTGTGTGTGTGTGTGTATGTACCCATGAGTCACACATGCTGTCAGGTTTGTACCCTGGAGCAGCTCGTGGTGGGACTTGGATCCATGCTTTGCTGGGGATCTTCGATCTACCAACCAGGTTGAGAGGCACGGCCTTCAGTGGGATCACATTCAGCAGCAGCGTCGACACCACCTACAACAAAAACACATTAATGACACAACAGTTATATCGAGTTTGCAGAGGCATTAAAGCACGAGACGAAAGCTGAACGTCAACATTTGGGCTGAACAGACTTATCATAGCTTTCATTGGGTTTTTTCCTCCAGCCGTCCCCAAAGGGACTGAAATATGGAGTAAAAATGTCCCAAGTTCAATTACCTGCTTCCCCGTCCACAGCTGCTGTGGCTTGAGTACGGCCGGCGGCAGCAGTTTAACTCGGCCTGGTTTGTCCGTCAGTCCTCTGTACACCAACTCAATGTACTGGACTCTGGTGAAGAAGCAGCCTCGTATCGTCATCCTCGCACCCGACACCATGTGGTCCTGGATCAGCCCTGCTAAAGGTTTACCATCCTAGAGAGAGAGAGAAGTGAGTGAGTTGATGGATGTGTGGGACGTTTAATAAAGAATAAATTTAAAAAGTAGCCTCCCTCAAAATGTACGAGGAGCAGCTTTTTGACTCGAGTTTGACAAATATCACAGTAAACACACACTTCACACTGCTTCAGTTTACTTCTCTACATGTTTGTGTGTAGTACATATTTATCCCCAGCGGCCATGATGGAGCCGTGGGGCCCATGAACTACACCTTCACTGTCGCAGCCATTTTGGCCAGTGGCATCCACTGAGGAGGAAGCACTGAATTTGACAAGGCTGCATGTTAGCGAGTACAAACATAGATTTATTCATTTATAAATGATTTGTCTCATCAAAGTAGAAAGTAGAAATAACCTGATATGGTAGAATTAAGTTATTATGACAAGAATCTCTGGAGTTTATTAGTCTGCACTACACTACAATTAGGCTGAATTTGGAAAACAATATGTAATTGGCATTATTTTTTGACTGATTTTGCAATTGTGTTGTGATTTACGATATTTCAGGGAATTAGTTTGCATCATTATTCTCAGATATATATACAGATGAAATACGAAAAAAATGTTTATTAGCATGCAACAACTAGCCAGCACTAGTTACTGGCTTGGTAAAGTTATTTCACTCAGCATGTTTGTACAGATAATACATGCTTGGCGAGCTGTGTTGTACCCACCTTGGGGACGAGGTACTGCTGGTCAGTGCTCAGTAACGTGTACGCCTCCGCTCTGGCCAGCTCGCTTTGAGGGAAGTGTGCGTTCATTTCGTCTCCATCAAAGTCAGCATTGTACGCCTTGCAGTTGGCATAGTGGAGCCTCAGAACCTGAAGCGTCAAATTAAGATCACGTACGATCGTGTTATAAAAAAACGCACAATGCACCGAAATAAAAAACCTGGAGCCTGGAGCGCCGGGGCGGTACCTTCTCTCCTGGCAGGATGCGAGCGCAGTGGGCTTGTATGGAGGGTCTGTGCAGGGTCGGCTGTCTGTTCAGTAACATCACATCTCCGTTCTTTATGTGACGATTCACCTGCACAGGCAAAACGAGGACAGTTGAAGGTTAACTCGCACCGCGCGAGGCTGTACCTCTGTGAATTACAACAATTGCAAGTCAGACTTACGATCTTCGTGGGCATCTTATGTGGGCCGTCGCAGGGCGTCAGCAGTTGCTTGGCAACAGCTTCTCTCTGCACGGGGCAGGTAGGCGATAGGATGGTTTTCCTGCCGTCCTCGTTAATCACCATGGAAGCGCCGGGGTGGACGTTGGGCCCGTTGAGAACGGCCTGGCGAAGCTCCTTCACGTTCCACGGAGTGACGGGCTGCGGGTACGTCAGCTTGGTGGCAAACACCTGCACGAGCACGGAGGAGACAGACAGTTCACACGGGATCAAACCTGGGAGCTCGGGGGATCGACGTTGATATGAATTTATAGTTCCTCTTCCTCGAGGACGTCTGGTACGCTCTCTAAAATGAGCAGAAACACAGTCCGTACCATAGGTATTCCGATCTCGTTGGTCCCGATGTACATGTCTGGACAGATGACGGATCGTGCAGCGTAGTCCACGCGCTTCCCCATCATGTGTTTCCGGAACAATCCGTCCTTCTTCTCCAAGATCTGGCAAGAGGAGAGGAGACAATTATGCAACGTGTCTCCATCAGCAAACAAAGGAAGAACAAATGAAGGCGTATTACATACATATTACATTACATTCCTAAATGCCGATCAGCTACACTCTGCCACGAAAAACAGAATAACTTTATTTCCATTCAAATCAACATATATATATATTTTTCAGAATCTAAAAAAACATGTTTTTCACATGTTCCCTGTTGCACACAACCAGCAAAACTGGGAATTACATCACGCTACATTTACATCTTTGAAGTAACCGAAAGCTGACATAAACTTTTACATCTCGACTGTGGACTATACACAGTGTGTGATCCTAACACACATGTACAGAGAGCTTCAAACGCTTTGGGTGTAGATCGCCTTTGTGCCCGTGTGCTAAAACCAAAACGTGTGTGTGTGTTTATCCCGGTAACAACGGTATTGCAAAACCCATGTCGTGATGAAACCGGTCCACTGCCAACGGCGGTGTATCTGTGTACATGTCACCTGTCTGATTCCAGGGTATTTCTCCGTCATCATTTTGTCCATGTCACTGTCGAAGACGATGTTGACGTGGGTCTGCAGTCGGATCCAGATGTTGTAGAGTTTATCCGTCAGTGTCTGCCCGGGGATCCCCACCAGAAACGTCTGGTCCGTCTGGTCCGTCTGCTCAGGAGCCTGAGAGGGACAGAGAGGACGGGTCAGCGTGTGGCTCCAGATGTTTTGATGTGATCTATGCAGGCGTGGCTTATTACACATGGACATGAATTCAAATTTGAGCTTTACACACACACACTTCATCTTACCTCTTCCTCCTGAGCAATTTTCTCCCCTGCTATGACAGCCAGAAGTTTCCTGATGAGTACGCAGTCCTTCATGACAGCCTGCATGTTGACTGTCTGACCGTTTGTAAACATCTGGTCACCAAGGCGATTGATGGGACGATACCTGACAGGGAGAGGAGGAGGGGTGTGACGAAGCAATATGGCCACACACAATAAACACTTCTACGATGACATCCCTTCCAGCTTGTTCGCACTTCGATGCTGCCAAAGAAAATCTAGTTAGTGCCGTCGACAGTCAGAGGTCGTCGCTTCTAAACGTTGGTACAAGTTTAGACGACCCGTGTGCAGTGTGAGTGAGTGTTCACGCTGTACCTGCACGGTGGGACCACCAGCAGCTCCAGGAAGAAGAGGTCTGGACAGAAAGCCTCCTCTCCCTCCAGTGACAGCGTCCCCTCCTCCAGCCCAGAGAACAGACACTTCAAGAACAACCCTGGAGATGAGAATCGTATCTTAAAATGTATTCCTTCGAAACAGGCAGGAGTAAAAGTTTACGCCTCTTTCTTCTGCAACTCTGCCACTTTGGATCCTCAAAAATAAAATAAAAATACAAATATTATACTTTCAAGAGAAGAGCATCATGATTAAAATCAAAGAAATAGTAAACATGTTGTCCATTAGAAATTATTCTGTACATTTTAAGACATTTACAATCTATAATTCAGTGTTTATAGGTCTTAAAAATGTGACCGTTTCTTTACGTTTCTTGTCAAATCCGATATTACTCAAGTCATGCGAACCCTCGGATGACACCACACTTTAATAATTCACTTTGAAATGTTTGAATAGGATGTAATCTGGCCCTGAAGCAGTCCAGTGTTGTGCACATGTTGGTGGGACGGTGTGTTTTTGGGCCCACCTTCTTTCTCCCACAGTTTGTTGCTGTGCTCTCTCGCAGTACTCGCCGTCAGGTAGACTCTCTTCCCAGCCATCAGATCCTCTGCAGGAAGACAAAAACAACAGCTCAGGTCTGTTTCCTCTATGTATATATGTATGTGGGGCTTTCACTGGGCACCATGTTGCACAGAGAGACAAATAGGCTCTTTCCCACAAATCCCTCAAAGTGGACAACATGTTTGTTCTCAGTCTCGTCCAGTTTGTATTATTGTTGGCACAACAAAAAGGACAAAATATTATTAAATGTAACTCACCATCAGTGTCGCCACTGGTCTGCACTCCTGATGGCATTGTGATAATCAGCTTACTGTTGTGTTCACGACGCACTGTCATCCTGCCACTCCTACACACACACACACACACATTGTGAAGTATTAGGAATGTGACTAATATCAACATCTAAACAAAGACGTACTTCATCATTTTACTTTCACTATTTGCCTCTTGGTCGGATTTTTTTTTGTTGCAAAAAAGCATTTGCATCAGTGAAGTTGAATTCATTATAATCATAATGTAAAACACAAATATCGTAGACAATTGCAGACATTTCCCACTGTGAGCTTAGTTGTTGAACGTAGAAAACGAGGCCTAAAAAGAGAATAGTTCACTGTGGTTACACACCAAAGCACTTAAGGTACTGGGAGATTAGTCATTAGATTAGTTATTATAAAGAGGACCAGTCTACACGTTGCTGACAACTGACTTTGTCCATTCATAAACTTACAACATGAACAGAAATGGTCCACAAAGACAACTTGAATAATAATATGTCATAGTGTGCATGCCTTCCTCTCTGCGTATGGCTCAGAAGCATGCAGACAAAGCCATGAGGAATTAAAAGTCTTGGTGGAAGGACACCGTGTGAAACTGCGTGACATCATCATCAACGCTGAGTGAATAACTAGAATAACTACTTTGCGGTTGTTTGCCTCTGCCAACCAGGCGAGTTGCATCCATGTCTCTCCAAAATGTCATCAGTTTATCCTCTTAGACATTTATGTGCAATTGGCATAATTAGCGAATGAATTCTTGAGTTATTCACGGTGACCTCTGACCTCCAAATTCTAATCAGTTCATCCTCGAGTCCAAATTTGAAGAAATGTCCTGCATTGCCTGAGACGTGAATGGGACGGACAACCCAAGAAACCACAATGCCAAAGACATCTAAATTTTACAGTTGCTATTGACGATAGCTTGGCTGTCTAGAAGTGGCAGGTTTGTGCAGGACGTCCAATGATCAGTAGTCTTAGTTCTAACTCCATCTTCAAGTCTCGGCTCAGCGCACTATGAGCCCCGACTGAAGAGGTACGAAGTGTTGGATACTATCCACATTCTTCTAATAGAAAACCAAGAAAAGACGAGTGGAGCCGTGCCGCACCATGCAGTGGAAATGCGGCAAAAGTATGGCTGACTCCACACGACTAAAACCAAGAGGTGGTTAAGTTTTGATATAGAAAGTATATTAGACCAACATTAAATGACAATCAAGTTAAATGCATCACCAGGTTTATCACTTTACCTGCAGTAAGAGCACTTCCTAGTTTTCATGTGGATCCTCCAGAAGTCATTTATCAAACTGCTCTTCTTTTCAACAAGGTGCTTAATCTGAAAAAGACAGTGGGGGGGCTGCATTTAACGGTCCTCGGGTGATTGTAGGCGTGTGTATGTGGTTGTAATTGAGTGCACGTCTTTGCACATCGTGTGTGTGTGTGTGTGAGAGTGTGTACTCACCGGTTTGGTGTTCTCTGTACGTTTGGCGTTCACACCAACTATCGTGTCTGTAAACTGCTTCAGCACGTGCTCAATCTCATCTCCAGTGGCTTTGGGGTTCTCCTCCAGGTGCTAACACACACGCACACACACACACAATTTTTAAAAATGAAGCAAACAGAGAACTGTTCATCTATGATGATGACAATAAGTCAGAAGATCAGATGAAAGACAACAAATAGAAACCTTATTCCAACACATTCACACAATACTATAATATAATACAATAATAACATCACAGATCTCTGAAAGTACTGTCATGAAAGATTAATCTCCTGAGTTCAAACCCACCTGGCTGAGGATTTGTTCTATTTGGTAGACCTCCTGCATGGATCCATGGTCCACCAACTTGACCTGGTTCAGCAGCAGGTGGATGGCAGCTCGGGGACACGTTAACATGTGACATGAGAGACAGGAGCCGCGGATCAGCAGGTAGAGTTTCTGAGGAAGGAGAGTAGTAGTAGTTAGAGAAAAGGACACAAAATATGAGTGAAAATTCATATTGGGGAGATTTAGAAACGGATTTACTCTGCAACCAACAATAATCTTGCTGATAAATTAGTTTAGTCTACGAGACATGGCATATCTGAAAGTGATGTCTTCAATTGTTTTTTTTGACCATATATATTCAAATTTCAAATGATATATATGTTTTTATTTTGTTTTTAATCCAAGATAATAAAAAAAAATCCAACTTGAGAAGCAGGAATCAGAAAACCTTTTGGCATTTTTTCACAATCTTTGCTGACAAAATAATGAAGCGGTTATCAAAATGATCAACTAATCTATGAATCGACGACTCATTTTACGCCATCGTTGCCAGCGTCACAAAACAGTCGCAGTGAGTTGCAAACATGTGTGTACTGTATGCATATGTACGGTTATGTGGTGCATTCGGGGACATGCTCACATCAAAGAACAGCGGGTTGTATACAGGTAGAGGCAGCTCTACATGCCCCATGTGTCCTGGACAGTTGTTGAAGTCCTGACAGCAGGTTGAACACACCTGGTAAAAACAACAACAGGAAGTAACATGAATTGTTTATTTCTTTTTAAGTACTTGCTGAAACTTAAGGCTCACAATCTTAAACTTTACACACACAGTAAACCACAGTCAGGAACAAACGGATGTACGGCATTTTGCAGATGTGTCATTACTGTATCATGCAACACACAGAGTGTGTGTTAGCGGTGTGATTTCAGTGGAGATGTACCTCTTTGCTGTCGACCGGTCCCAGGGCCAGATCGTACAGGCTGTTCGGGGCCACATTCCCAACAGCGTCGAGGAACCTGAAGTTAGTGATCGTCTTCACACTCAGCTTCCTGGACAGGAAATGAGAAGAATGCATTATTATACTAACTGCCTCCACAAATCTGGACTTTGCAGCAACATTTTGGGTTATTTTACTACTGCAGAAAATAACTGCTTTATCATATAGGTGTAATCAGAATTTAGTCGGTTTCGTGTCATCTTGATTAGGTCCTAAAAAGGCTCAATCCAGGGTTGAACCAAAGTAGGTGAGAATAAAATAATAGTAATAATAAGAATAAGAATAATAACTTTATGTATATATATATATATATATATATATGTAAAAATATATATAGAAATATAGGAACATCAGAGTAACGTTATTCTAGTTCATTGACATCCAGTGGTTTGGTGCAACAGAAAACAAACATCTATTATGAACATTGACATAGCAACTCCTAGCTAAAACCTGCATGTAATATAAGACTACTGAAGGTGTTACAGCATGCTGCCATGAGGAGGCATGTTGTTTTGAACTCGGGTTTAGCATTAAAGCTTAAAGCTAACAAGCTATTCTCTCACCTTATCTCTTCGGCAGAGTACATGCCAAACGACAGGCCCTCCAGCCGCCGCCATGGCACTTCTTTACTAAACAACATTTTGGGGAATTAACTAAACTTTGCGGTGTTTTTCTGATATTAATTCATGGCGTACAGTTAAACCGCATGCGCTGCGTAGCTGCTCCTGTTCCACACGTGGGACCGTCAGACCAAGCGTGAGATGAGGGGGGGGGGGGCACATACGGGTGACTAATCTTTAACACAAACTTAGTGGATATTGTACTTCTGAAATAACCTATTCAACGTTAACAGCGCTGCTTGCTCAATGTTAAGTGTGAATAAAGTGTAGGATCTCTTCAAAATACAACGTGTTATTATTTCCTCCTCCCCCCCTTTTCTCAGCCCAAATGGTTTCTCCCTCCCAGAAGCCTTCACTTCGTAACAACATGGCGGCGCCCGGCTGGCACGTAGGGCACTATGTCCAGAGAAACAGCCGATTCTTGCTAAATAACTTCGAGCAGTTATGGAGTCACAGGTAAGACTGTGTTTTAAAGCAGAATAGTATTATATTATATTATTATTTGACTGTGTTCTCGTTTAATTGTGATTGTTACATGAGAATTACAGCCGCAGCTAGCATCCTTTGAGAGGAGGTCATGTCTGCAGGAAGCTAACATAACTTAAATAATAAATAATAAAATATAAAATAACCTTTATAGTCTTCCGACCGCTGTTACACTGCATGACAACATTTACTCATTCACACACATTCATGCTGTGATGGCAGGGCTTGGCATACAGCTGCCAAACGGCTCATCATCTCATCTTATGTCACACACCGATCGGGAGCAATTTGGTGTGTTTTTCAAGGACACATCAACATGCGGAGCCGGGGATCGAACCGCCGGACGA
>CALSBV010010127.1:606457-621028 GCA_943590825.1 Bovichtus diacanthus
CTCCCCAGACACAGATCTTATTAAACCAGATCCAGAAGTCTTCTCCCTAGAAACAGATCTTATTAAACCCAGATCCAGAAGTCTTCTCCCCAGACACAGATCCAGTCTTTTTCTCCCCAGATCCAATCATCTACCCAGGTCCCGTCGACTTTGTAATAGAGCTTAAATAAAAAAATGCTTCTCAATTTCACGTGTGCAGGTGTGTGCATGAAACCACTTCTCTCTCAGTAATCAGGAGAATATACGAACACAAAGACACACTTGTGGTTCAGAGGCCACTTCAAACAAGGTTCTTGAATTTAGATGAGCTCGCTAGTGAAAAGCAACACGCACACACAATTTGCAATTTAAAGGATGCTTTTGTCGAGAGCCATGTGATCATTCCTTTGATCGGTTGCATTTGTTCACTCCATCCACTAATCCCACCCTTCATATGAGTATTTGTCTCCTTGTGAATCTAACTAAATTGACAGAGATGTGATGCGGCTGAACTAAAGACGTGAATTGAACTGAGGTATTGACAAGCTAACATTGGGATATCGGAAAATCGATCAGGTTTGTTGACTTCAATCATATTTCTGTCTCTCCCTCTTATGATCTGTTGTCATAACTACTATACAGCTTGTTGCTATGCTATGTGGTTTCCATGGCGATGCCTGATATGGGATGACCTCGTACTGGATGACCTTCCTTTTGTGGGTCCATCAATGCATGTGTGTGTGTGCTGGTTAGTGAGCAGTGTGTGTGTGTTTGGCAGTCTGCGTGAGCCTTATTAATGTGTGTGTGTGTGTGTGTGTGTGTTGTAGCTTGTATTTTATTGTGTTTATTAGTGTATTTTATGACACTGTGTGTACTTTAAGTTGAGGTATGTAGGTGTGTGTCCGTCTGTCTGTGTGTGTGTGGTGAAAATGAAAATGAAGTGTCTTGCTCTGTGCAGTATGACAGGTGCAGTGCAGGATTCACACAGGCTGTCTGTGAAAACATGGACAGAGGAGGAGAGTGAGCGAGCTGACAGCACACTCAGCAGGTACACACACTATGCACACACACACTATACACACACACACACTGTACATACACACACACGTTCATGATTGTATGCATGGTGCTGAAATCTGTATACGTAGGGTTTTCTGGCTTGTTCAGAACTACGGACACTTGTAGTTTCAGAAAACTGATGCGTTGTATGAAATATAATATTATTACAGCAGGGAGAAAATACATGTAAATTTGCAGCTATGTAAAATTCTAAACATGTTTTGAGAATTAAAGCTTTATCTGCGGAAGCCTGAGAGGCAAGTGAGCAATAAATTATTGGGGTGATCCCTTTTCTAAGTTGGTCTAAATAGTTTTCTCTCCTGTGTTTAGAACTTTTGAAAAAAAAAGGTTTTGCCAGGATAATCTTTCTAAGTTCCTTAAAAATAAACATCTTTAAAACTGGTTGAAAGTTTGCTAACACTCAAGTTGTGTGTACTTTGTAAAAGATACATTTTTGCTATAACATTTATAATAATTACATTTTGCATTTAACGCTGCAACAATCTATATTTTTGTATTAGCATTGGGAAAAAACGACTGTGTAATTTGAGAGAAATTCTCCCAAATGTGCAGTTCCCCTGTACATAGTGTTCCAATGTTTTTAATTTTTATTTTTACAGTTTATGTTTTCATTTTATGGCCCACAACTTCATTGTTTTTGTTCAGTCTTGTAGCTCTTATCAAACCCAACAGCAGCAGGAAGTTGCTTTAAGCAAAAAAGCTCAGATAAATCCCAGTACACTTCCTGCCCAGCATCAAATGGCAACATTATGAACATTAGCTTAGTATTTAGTCGCCAAAGAGCCACATATTTTTGTAAGGATTTGGTGGTGACCAAAGCAGAGCTAAAAGGAGTGTTGTTGTTCTTCTTGTGTGAAGGAGATACTTGTAACTGACTTATTCTTTGTATGTATTTGTGATGTGTGTGTGTGTGTGTGTGTGTGTGTGTGTGTGGGGGGGGGTATGTGTTTAGAGCACAATCGATGTGTGATGACACTTCCTCAGAGCTTCAGAGAATGGCGGCCATTGAAAGAAGAGATATTAATTCCCAGAATTCCTTGCATGGGCGGGGTGCTCTGTCCAGGTATGACAGCTGATGAATAAACTGATCCACAAGTTGACTTTACACCTTTTTAAATATTCAAAAAGACGTATTTAGATCTATTTATTTCCAGTGCGTGATCATTTTGTCATTATTGGTGCCCTTTATTGCAAAGGTTACATCTGTCTGTCTATCTGCCTTCAGGATAGTCAGTATGGTGATGACTCTGAGAGAATGGGCACAGAAGAGTTTGGCTGAGGAGACCGAGCGACCAGATTCGTTCTTGGAACGTTTCAGAGGCCCCACCAACGCGGACATGCAAGCTCCACCCAGCAGGTTCAGCCACAACCAAACTGGCTCAGATATGGATCAAGAAATCAGACGCTCTAGACGCACGTAAGACAAAGAAACCGACAAAATCTGTCTGACAAAATCAACTGAGACTTGCATATAAATCTCTGCCTTTCTATTTTTTTTGTCCCTCTCTGTCAGGTGGAGGAAGTGTAAAGTCGAGGTCTTATCACCATCTGACGATGCATACTACTACTGGCTGATTGTCATTGGTGCTGCTGTTTTTTATAACTGGACCCTACTGGTTGTCAGGTTGGGAACTATTACTGTGCCAATACAACACGACTAACATGTCAGTTCTAGTACTACTTCTTGTACCACTTTGTATATTTCTTAGGCATGCCACTGACTAGAAATACTGTTACGTTGTGTAGTAGTACACCAAACAGCAAACAGACAACGTTGGTGACAAGTTGTTGAACACAGTGGAGCATTTAGCAGCTAAAGAGACAGAAATTTTCCTCAGGAGTTGGTAGGGACCAAATACAAAGATAAAAGGAGAGTGAATATTGTACTCGTTGCTGTGATTTTCTTCATTTGCTACTGTCTCAGTGTATGTGTTTCTGTAGGGCCTGTTTCGATGAGCTTCAGATGAGCAATGTGTTGGTGTGGCTGATACTGGACTACATCTGTGATGGAGTCTATATCCTGGATATAGCCGTTCGTCTCCACACAGGTACTGAAAAAAATGGTGCCATCAAATTTGTATTTCTCCATGAAAATGTTTGATAAGAAGATTTGTCTGATGTTGGTTCTATCTAATACCTACATTCATTCATTTATTTGTGTTTATAATGTATTTGAAGGTTTCTTGGATCAAGGCTTGATGGTGAAAGACGTGCGGCGTCTGAGAGAATCCTACATTCGAACGTTGCAGTGTAAACTGGACATTGTCTCCATCCTTCCGACTGACCTCCTGTACCTGGCCATTGGAATGAGCTACACTCCTCTTCTCCGATTCAACCGGCTGCTGCGTCTGCCGCGTCTGTTTGAGTGGTTTGAACGTACAGAGACACGAACGGGCTACCCCAATGCTTTCCGCATCTGCAAGCTGGTTCTGTACATCCTGGTGATCATCCACTGGAACGCCTGTGTATACTACAGTTTCTCCAAGGTCCTCGGACTGGGCTCTGATTCTTGGGTTTATCCCAATGCATCAGATCCTGAGTTTGGCTCCCTGACCAGAAGTTACATATACTGTCTGTACTGGTCCACTCTGACACTGACCACCATTGGAGAGACACCTCCTCCTGTTAGAGATGAGGAATATTTGTTCCTAATATTTGACTTTCTGGTAGGTCAAAAGCAAACCTTAGCTGATGTTATCTTACCTTAATGATCTATAACAGCCTTCAACCCGATGGATCTCAGTTGTTCCAGTCTATCAAATCAGCTAATACTGGTATTTCTGTCCTAGGTTGGTGTTCTGATTTTTGCCTCCATTGTGGGTAATGTTGGAGCCATGATCTCCAATATGAATGCCACGAGAGCTGCCTTTCAGAGTCGCGTAGATACCCTGAAACACTACATGCAATTCAGGCATGTTAGCAAGGTGCTAGAGCAGCGCGTCATCCGCTGGTTTGACTACCTCTGGACCAATCAGAAGACAATAGACGAACAGGAAGTGCTGAGGAGCCTGCCCAATAAACTGAGAGCAGAGATCGCTATTAATGTTCATCTGGACACGCTGAAGAAGGTAAAGACACTTAGAAAATGTGACCCAATTCTTCTCTTTTCTCCATTATTGTATAGTAGTTAAGTTAAGGTTGCCAGGAGTTCTACTATAACACACACAGGACCAAAACATTGTCGCAAACACAATTTAATGTGTATACCAAATTCAAACTCAGCTATTAATTCTTCAATGTCGGTTAACACTTTTTGATGAAATTGCTCAACAATGTCCTTTGTTTTGTTATTTTTCTCAGTTTTTTACCATCATCACTTGCAACCTACTCAAACATTATTATGGTGTGTTTGTTTGTGTGTCTTTGTGGACATAGGTGCGTATTTTCCAGGACTGTGAGGCAGGCCTCCTTGTAGAATTGGTATTAAAACTTCGACCGCAGGTTTTCAGTCCTGGAGACTACATCTGTAGAAAGGTAAATATTCAGTTACTGGGACTGTTAGAGGACATATTATCAATCGCTACTGTGGTAGTACTGTATTGTGTGTATTAAACTATAAATGGGGTTTCCAAACTATGAACTGTATAAAATATCACCCTTGTACAATTGTCGAAGGAGAATTAGCTATATACACCAAAACCATTTTATGTACCAGACTGTAAACTCTCTGCTGTATAGTTGGGCATTTTAACATGGGGGTCTATGGAGATCCAAACACAGCAGTCCAATTATTTTAATAAAAGCTAGTCACCCAGCACACACAGCGAAATACTTTCTCCTGCTTCGTACTTGGTGCCGATCGTGCATGTACACTGCAACTATAGACTATATAAAATAAATGGACGTCAAATTACCACTGTGACGTCGTTTGGAAGCCCCTAGTTTGGCATTTTGGTTACACAAGAGGGTGGATTCGTAGTACAACCGAACACTAAACAAGACATTTTTAGACAGCCAAAACATTACAATCAATTTTCATGTATTGAAAACACATTGTGAAAGGTTCAAATTCTAAGACCGGACAACACCGTGGTCGCGACTTGTCAATCAAAAGATAGCCCGGCCCTAAAGCATACCCTGCGTTTATCGTCTATTTTATTCTAAATGGGACCATAATTTACTAAATGAACAGCATGCTGTTTTGAAGAAGACTTGAAACTAGCAATTGAAACCATAAAATCATCAAGAAAATGTTTACTGAGGCAATAAATCAAGTGAAAAGTATGGTCATTTTCTCATAGACTTCTATTCAATCAGACATGTTTTTGCAACCAGTGGAGTTGCCCCCTGCTAGCCATTAGAAATCATGTAGGTTTAAAGCACTTGGCTTCACTGTTCATACCCAGAGGTTGCTGCTTGATGTCCAAAACATGGACCCACTTTTACAAATAGCCCTGATAGTCGTCAAAAACTTCACAGGCTTCAGAAGGCTATTAGGCAAGTTTTTAGTCTTCTGTCTTTTTGTTGAAAGGACAGTAATGCTGTTGAAAGTACTTATTCATATTCTCTGTCTTTTACATTTTTTATTAAAGGGAGATGTGGGTAAGGAGATGTACATAATTAAAGATGGCCAGCTGGCAGTGGTGGGGGAAGATGGAACCACCCAGTTTGCTGTTCTGACATCAGGAAGCTGCTTCGGAGAAATCAGCATCCTGAACATCAGCGGCAGCAAGATGGGGAACCGACGTACGGCTAATATTCGCAGTCTGGGATACTCAGACCTGTTCTGCCTTTCCAAACAAGACCTGATGGAAGCGCTTCAGGAGTTCCCCCACGCCAGGGCCCAGCTGGAGCAGAGGGGGCGGGACATCCTGCAGAAGGAGGGGCTTCTTGAGGAAGTAAATGTGTCTGCAGGGGAGGAGCTTGAGGAGAAGGTGGAGAGGCTGGAAACCAGTCTGGACCGGCTACAGGTCAGTGCTAGTGTAGTCCACGACCACTTCTGCTGTTGTTACTGTCGCTACGTTCCAAACAGCCATTAGAATAATGTCAGTAACTGATGATAACCTTGTTTTTAGACGTGTTTGGCCCGTCTGCAGAGCGAGTTCAACTCTTCCCAGCTTCGACTGAAACAGCGAATCACCACCCTGGAACACAACGTCACCACAGTGGGCACAGGCAGCGGGTTCCTGTCAGACGGCAACGAAAGTGTTTTTGGTGGTGACGGTGTGCGCAGTGAAATCAACATCCGGCTATGAAGGACACACTATGAAAAATGTTATTGTCACAAAATACTTTGTTTATTCGTAAAAGTGGAAATACACAAGAAAACATCATAAACTCTCATTTTGTTTGACGTTTAACAAACCACTTTTTGACACAATTATGTGTAAAATACGTGTTTAAATTTAAAGCTGTCTTAATGTTTGTTTGTTAGTTAACTTTTTAAATGGCGGGTTTACAATTTCCCTAGAGTTTTTAAAGTGTACTGTTGAATTCATTATAAGACTAATAAACTTAATATGCAAAGCACGTTTGTGAATCAACTTTATCAATACTGTATCAATTACTTTTAACATTTACACCGACAAACACATTCAAAGGTTGCACACACACAATTTAGAATGTAATAAAAAACAATAACAATAACAATAACTGCTAACACAGATCTTAACTAATACACTACTACAGAACATTATTGGGTCAAAAAAAACCAAAAACTTGTGTCTTCAATAATGTCTTTTTCCACTAGGGGGCGAAACATCACTGTGAACCTTCCTGCTATTAGAACTGAATGGTGCACTTCACATTATAAGCCCAGTGGATTTATCTATCAGTCAAAGCATGTAAAGCTACCTGAATAAAAAAGGTGCTCATACAAATACATACATATACATTTCAAACAATTATTTTCTTGGTTATTTGTAAAGAAATTAACCCTGAAGCTGTTCCCTTTCTTTTCACAACTCCAATTGAAAATAAAAATGTAGAGGGTTATTTTTATGTCGGTCAGAGCGCTGACTGCTGAAGATTAAATGTCTTATACGTTTAATGAATGCAGATGAAACGACACCAGCGGTAATATCATTCTTCAGCAAAGCGGACTTTGCGCATCCTAAGAATAGAAACCTTTTCTTTGTTCTTCTTGCTTTAAATCTGTTTCTGTCTCTTAGATCTTTCCAAATCCTCATTCATTTTATTAATTATATATCAGCAACTTTACTATTGAAACACTTTTAAATACTGCCCTAACACTGACCATTTATTTATTTATCCTGAGTGTAATAACTGACTTTGTCATGACACGAGTGTGATAAATGACTTTGTCATGACACGAGTGTGATAAATGACTTTGTCATGACACGAGTGTGATAAATGACTTTGTCATGACACGAGTGTGATAAATGACTTTGTCAGGACACGAGTGTGATAAATGACTTTGTCAGGACACGAGTGTGATAAATGACTTTGTCATGACACGAGTGTGATAACTGACTTTGTCATGACACGAGTGTGATAGCCATGTTGTCCTCCTCTAATGTGGCCACTGCATGCTCTGCAACCATGTCAGCAAAAGAATTGGGACCAAAGTCCAACATCACATGACCGCAAGATTTCAGGAAGTGACTTCTAAAGAACGCGTGGAAAGTGCGAGAAATCAGTGTTAAAAAGGTAGAAACAAACAGTTTGGTGCTCTCACTTTCTTTCTCTTTCTGTTTTTTCAATTGCCTTTGTGTTTTGTCCCACTCTGTTCCCCTGGTGCATGTTTATTTCCTTCCATCTAGTTTTTTTTTTCCATTTTCAGAAGTCTGTGAGTGTTTATCCTCTTCTTTCTCTCAGCTGTTGTCCTTTATCTTTCTGTCCCAGTCTGATCTTTGTGGTCATATACAGTAATAGATCTAGAAAGACAATGGAAACGTGTTTGTTCCCCCTGCTCCTCATTAAGAGTCTGTATGTGGATATATCTTTGTGTATGAATGTGGGTGCATGTAAGTGTGTGTTTCAGACATGGAGATCAGCTGTGTGATGCTGTGCATGATGCTGGTAGCCAGTGTGACACCTGTGTCTGCTGCAGCACAGGTACGTTTTATTGTCATTTTCATCTTGAACGTCTGTTAATCACTGTATACGGAAAAGAGAGTTGTGTTCGCTTTTATAAATCTTTATTGATACAAACACCAATAACACATAACACAAAATTCACCTGTTTCACAGATGAACAAAAAAAAAAACTTGGAAAAATGATCCTGGCTAAAGTCTTTTTTTCCCACAGATGATTTTATATATTTTTGGGAACTTTTCCTCACCTGTTCTTAAGTCATAAACACAGGAGAGAAAACTATTAAGATCAGATTAAGAATCTTTTTTTCTCACTTGCCTCTTGGGGCTTTGTTTATGGTTCACTTGCTAATTCCAATGACTGACTGTGCAGTTATACAACAAAGGTAATGGGCTGGATGTAGTGACCAATTACTTACTAATATTGCTGACTACTTTGACTATCTTTTGGACACGCTTGAAAATAAATAATGTCGAAGCCTGCAAATTCATTTTGACAATTCGAGTAAAATCCACTTTTATTGCTCCATAATCCATATATCAGGTTTCTGCAATTTCAAATAAACCAGAATGCGACAGCACTTTATTGCTTGCTCCCACACTGACTTCACGATAGAGTAATTCAATGATGCCTGTGGTCAGATATTACACTGCCAGCATGAGTCGTCTCAAAAACTATGCTTCCCCAAGCAGCAACACCTGTTTCTGGTTTAAATCAGGCTCATACACCACCTGGTGCTCGGATATATAACTTATATAAATAAATTACAGAAGAAATTGCTGCGAAAGTTAACATGTTCCCTGTACCTGCAGCTTGCATGGTCTCCTAAATAATGTCTCTGCTTGTTTTAAATCCTGTATACATGTGTTCTTTCTTTTTTATTCTCTCTCTCTTTTATTTAACCCTTTCCTCAGTTGATGTCCTTCACATACATTGCAACAGGAAATAAACTGTGACACATCGAGAATGCTTATGTTTACAACCATTAAAGGGTCTATTATACTGTGGATATTTTCACATCACGGGTGACACACAGTATCTGTATATGTGTATTCCAGCCGGGTATCATAGAGAGCCTCCTATTGGCCACGCAACAGCGTCCCTGGCTCTGGGGTGTCTATGTCTTCACTGTTGGACTTCCCGCCATTCTCTTCATCAGCTTCATGTGGCCTGACAAGGTAGACTACGCCTGTTGACGTACATGTGTGTGTTGATTTGTGTGCGTTATTGTCCAATTTGCTCAGTTTGCTCAGTGGCCTCACGTGTCAAAATATGACGATCCACGTGCCCCTCTAGCCTCAGTTTTGGACGTGCAGCTCTGCCTCTAGGGGCCGTAGTGAGTATGACGGGAGTAAAGGAGAAAGTATGGTGACGTGTCGGAGTGATGGATTGGTAAAACAAACACAGGATTTTCACCCATGACCGTCTATGATGACTGATTTTACGCCTAACTAAGTAGTAACATAAGATGTAACTGGACGTTAACTTCATGATGAAGTCTATATGTATCTATATGTACCCTGCACGTTAAAAAATAACGCTTAGGGTTGTGCCCAGTGTGTTGAAAAAGTTAGAACTCCATGAAGTGTTTGGACCCAGACAAACAGAGCAGCTGCAGTACAAGAAGTCACCACATGTGTGTGTTTGCATGTAGAGATTCGGGCCCCCTGATCAAGAGTATTACTATAAGAAGTCTGATGATTCTCAACCAGATGACCCTGAGTCCTCGCAGCAGACAGAGGCAGCGGATCTCAAAGGTAATGTTTTATTTGTGGATTATCACAAGTACACAGAGAGGTGCTTCAGCAGTAGTTGTACTCCAGGTGGTAGTAGTAATGTCTTTTCTTCTCCGTGTAGGAACAGCGGACAGAGTGGGCACAAGGAGGAGAGACACTCATGGTCAGCAGAGGAAGTGTGACTGAGAGCTGAAGGTGAGATTCAATGTGAAGATGATAAAGACGGATAATGCTATTATGATGTGACAATGTTGAGTTTTAAAGGTGCAAAAGCATATTTGAAAGTATTGATGTATCACATAGAGGCTAAGAGGACCTGACAGTCATCCATCAAATGATATTTCATTTGTATTACGTATTAGCTGGTTTCTAAACCATAATGTTGCTCAAAGACACTCCCATGACCACGTTTTGGGAAATGTTCTGGCACTGTGCTATCGAGCAAAAGAACATATCTGGTACCAACAAGTTCTCACTCCCAACCTGTCAAACACAGTGAATGAGTTCTGTGGTGAATAAAAGTTGAGGATACTTTTGTTCAGCAAGATAATCTTCACAAATTAACACTACTTTCAGGTGCGTAACAGGCTTAATTTACGTTGCGTACGTTGTGTGTTATGTAACGTACTTAACTTATATTACTTATGTAACATAGAGCCTACTTAAGTACGTAACAAACTACTTATTTGAACCAAAACCATGATCTTTTCCTAACCATAACCAAGTGGTTTTTGTTGCCTTATCATAACTGAGTCGTTTCCTGTGAACACGGACCTTTATTTTGAAAATTGACACATACGAAACTGATGCTCGAGGGATACGTAGTTTGAAGTTGACATATAAAGTGTGACAGAAATAAGTCCTAAAATCCGGAAATTTGTCTCGAAGTCAATGAGGTTTTTTGAATGGGTTTTTGGTTAGATGCCTAAAATTACATCTGTTGATAACACAAGTTTAACAGATTTTCACGTTTTTTTCACGACATAAAATATGTCAGTAAATAATTTGTGAATTTTGAAGCTTTCACGTGTCCGAATGGATTTGAAATATCCCAAGACTTTTAAACCCGTTTATAGATTACACTGTTGTTGCTGAAACCGTGGGTAACAAAAACTAATTGCCTGTGTGTGTGTGTGTGTGTGTGTAGGATCATTAAACAGTGCAACAACCTTAGGAGAGGAATGCACCCCCAACACACAAGAGGATGCTCGGCAATCACATCTTTGGCGAGTCGTATTGAGGAGTGGATATAACTACACAGAGTGAACACAATAATGGACTGATTGTATTATGACAATGTCAGTTATAATAATAAGTATTGATAAATGTTCCCATTGAATGTATTGTTTTGAGTGAGCGCACGCTGCAGGACAAGCGTGTTGGCCGCTCTATCTGAGAGTATTCCACTTGGAGTTGGAATAAATGATTTGAACTCCTCATCTTCTCCGAGTGAAGAGCACCAGAGGTTAAATAATAAACATCAAACTCACTGTCTGTCATTTGGCTGTGTGTGAAACGACTGCCACCGTCTGATGGCTGCTGAAAGCAGATGGAAATGTTCCCTTCAGTCATGTACGGCTAATAAAAAACTCACTTTGACACTAACTCGGTTTTGTTTTTTCCTTAATAGAGTCAGGATTTGATAAAGACCGCCACGTGCACTATTTAAGCAGGCATTTGCTAGATTCTTGTCTTTATTGATTATTTGAATGTTATCCTGGCCATGGCCTCGGGCAGATTACGAGACAATGGGCCCCTGTACACAGACATGCTAAAGGCCCCACTACCTCTCCTACACAGCAGCGAGACACTCAAACTACAGAGTTGTTTTTTTCTTGTTTTACATCCCTTTGTAGTTGTTTTGGTCTCTTTGTAGGGTTTTTATGTTTCCTTTGGATTCATTTTGAGTCTCTCCGTTGTTGGTTAGTGTCTCTTTGCGGGACATTTTACAGGTGAAAGCCAGGGTCCCCGGGCCTGTGCCCTGTGGGCCGGGGCAGTTCAGTAATCCATCCAAGGACTCTGGCGTAATTGAAACGACACATCTGGATTACCTATTAAAGCCAAGGATACTTTTTATATTCACCGTAAGGAACAGTAAAACGTTGTTTTCCTTAGATTATGAGATAAACAGCCCTCTCGTGTATGTTTGGTAATTTAGCTGGAAAGCACAAAGCACAAAGACTGGAAACAGCTAGACCTTGTCTCCTTTTCTACAACACAAACACATATCTCTTTGTCCTTTTGACAACACTCCCAAGTTCCTTTGTGAGTGGTTGAGATGCGTCTTCCTGCGTTGTTCAGCGCTGACCTTCACGGGCATTTAGCTCGCAACGTTTATTTGAAATGGCACAACGCTGCAAAATGACAAAATGACCACTCGAGCCTCTTAATGACACTCAGATAAGTGGCCATGAAGGAGCAGGGGAATTAAAGAGCTGGCAGGAATTGAACAGAAGAGAGCAATGAGAGGAAGAGGAGGCAGAAGGCAGATCACACACAACGGATGTTGAGCAACAGCTGAGGATTTCAGGACTTGTTTTCGTCTGATCAAACGCATATGTGTGCAGAAGGAATATTCTTATTGTTTTTCACAATGTGTTCATATAATGCCACACCTCTTTTATTTTTATTCTATCACATAACAGAGGAAAAGTGTGTCTACTTGTTGTGCATCTGTTAGACACTCCCTGCATATTTCTGTATAGTTTATGACTGTAGAGAATCAGGCATTTCGTCCGTTCCTCTTTCTCCACGGACACAAGGTGTGTGGGGAACATTTAAAAAAAAAAAATAAATCTAACATGCTCTGGATTCAGCTGAACTCTGAGAAGTAGAAGTCTCCTTCCATCTTGACTTCTTATCTTTTAGTCTTGTGTTGTCGGAGCCAGAGGAGGATGGCAGGCTCGCTGCTGCTGCTCCCAGCACTGATGGTCGTAGCGGCTTGCTCTCAGGCTCTCTGGGTAAGTACTCAGGCTGCTTTGTTGATTTACAAGCCACAGTTTTTCTTGACATTATTTTCCCTGTGCTTATGTGTCCGTATCATACATGTATATTATCGTGTATCCGTCACTGTTGCTGACTACATTAAAACATTGTGTATATGACGGTCTAATCAGCACCTTTCAGTATATTTAGAAAGAGGTGGTTTAGAGATACATGAATTTACTTTACTTACTTTATGAATTTTGTCTTTTCAAAGTTGCTGTACTAATTCCAGTGAAAGTGATAAATGGAATGGTGTTACTTTTCACACTACCTAACGTCCAAACAGTTTCGATTGAAATATTTGCCTTGTTTTGAACAGCAACAGGGATAGTGAACCATATCTTGGCAATGGCAGGTGTGACAAACACCACATTGCAAATAATTAAAAACTTTACTGGTTATTGTCTCTTCAGAGGAATAGCTTAACATTTTTGGAAATACAATACGCTTAATGGCTTTCTTGCTAGGACAAGATTTGATACCACTCTGACTGTAAATATGAAGCTAGAGCCAGCAGCCAGTTAGCTTAGCTTAGCATAAAGACTGGGAACGGGGGGAAACAGATAGCATGTCTTTGTCCGAAGGTAACTAAAGACGTTTTCTCATATGAACAGGACCTTCTCACTTACTGGAAGTACTCCGCTTGGTTAAGGCGAGGGGTGGCGCCTGATAGAGCGTACAGGAGGCAGAAAATGACGCGGAGTAAACGCCACAGTCTCTTGCCATTCCTTGAATTTGTCTGATTATTTCTCCGTTGGTCCGAAGTTTCTGAATCTCTTCGTCTCTCCAGTTAGACATAGTCGTTGGCGGCTTCATGTAAATGACACTTTTCGCCCTTGGATGTTTTTTTTTTTCGGTTTAGACTTTGGGTTTAAGGTTAGATAGGTGCTAGATGAAGTATATGCTTGCTGCAGTGAGGGTAAAAGTAAGAGTCTGTAAGGGCGTGTCAGTTTTTATACTCTGTTGCTGATTGATACCATACATTACTGATCCAACCTGCTGTAGATCCAAATTTTGAAATATTTTCCATTTGAAACATGTGAGGGGATCCACTTTCCTTGGAAAAAGTACCAGTATATTGCAGATCAAACTATAATAGTGTTGCTTTGATTGAAACGAAACAAAAGTAGAAGAAATGTTGTAGTTTTCCTCAGACTTAGGGAACGAGTAAGAGTGTAGACCCTCTGAAATAAAGCGATACAAATGTTTGTGTAGGGGTCAGACAGTTGCCGTGAGGAGGTGCCTCGTCTGCAGGAACAGGAGAAGCTTCTGAAGGACCAGCTTCACAAACAAGAGCTCCTCCTACACAGACTACAAGTGCTGAACCAACCTGGCAACAACGACAAAGACAGACCCGACCAGAGCCAGGACGCCCAGTACACAGGTCAGGGCCACTGGCCTCAGGACAGGAAAACAACATTTCAAAGCTTAAAATATCTTATTTCAGCTCACATTAACAAAACAGGAACCAGGTTATGTACCAAATACAGAGTGCGTATTTGTGTGTGTGTGTGTGTGTGTGTGTGTGTGGCAGACTGCTCCCAGCTCTTCAGTTCTGGCTCCAAATCCAGTGGTTTCTACACCATCAAACCCCACGGCAGCCCTTTCCCAGTCAGAGTCTTCTGTGATATGAGTGAGGGAGGTGGTTGGACTGTCATTCAGAGACGGATCAATGGGACAGAGAAGTTCAACAGGTGTGACATCTCATATCTATTAATGTACAATAATGAAAAAAATTATATGATCATATCTATCTATCTATCTATCTATCTATCTATCTATCTATCTATCTAT
>CALSBV010010127.1:627071-645605 GCA_943590825.1 Bovichtus diacanthus
TCTATCTATCTATCTATCTATCTATCTATCTATCTATCTATCTATCTGTCATGTTAATTATTGATGTCAACTGTTCAGTTGTCACCGTGGAAATGTCAATTGTTGATAACACATAATACACGAAGCATAACTCCCTCCCCATAAAACATTACACGCATCCATGGATGTAAGATATTTACAATATTCACACTCTAAGAGGAAAGTCTAGTGCAAAATGAGAGTAAAGTGACAGGTGCTTTAAGATGCACATATCTACAATTGTTCTTACATTACAGTAATCATAAGTGGAATTCTAGATATCTGACATTCAATTCTGACTCGTCAAAATGTTAAAGATTTGATATGTCCTCTTGGAATTGTAACTAGTTAGATTGTTATTACAGATATCTAGGATTGCATTTCAGATATCTGAAATACAATTAGTGAAAATGATGTTTGTACGAGCAACAATAATATTTGAGGTACCTACAATTGATACGAAAGTCAATAGTCAATATGACACGAGTCATTGTAGACGCAGGTACATATTTGAACTGAATATTTAGTTTAGGCTACATATCCAAAATGCAATTGTTGATATCTGAAATGAGAAATTATATTTCCACTTGTCACAATCCTTTTTTTTTTTAAAGATGTCGAAATTCAATTGTAGATATATCTGTAATCGTTCTTCTTACTAGTGACGAGTCAAAAAGGTCATTTTGACCTGTCGAAATGACCTTTCCACTAGTTAAAACACAAATCGCTGCTACTGATTAAATGTTAAAAGGGCTCGCTGAACTCCTGCATCCTTTACTGCTGTTACAGCTACAGTTTGATATTTGTCTTTGCATTTTTCCTAACTGGCCTAACAGGCTTCATCCTTTTTCCTCCCCCTCGATTATTCCCCCCCCCCTCCACATCTTTCTACCCTCTCTCATCTTCTCTCCCTGCCTCCGGATCCTCACTGTGTTGATCTATAATAGATGAGATGGAGTCATGCATGCTGCTGGATTTAGACATGCTTATACACACACACACACACACACACACAGACATACAGTGATTTCTATTTTGCAAGGAAAGAGATTGTGTCCTTGCAACTGGCTGGTCGGTGGCTCGCCTTAATAGGCAGCCACAGCCCAGCGGCTGCCTTTCAGCAGCGTTCGTGTGCCGCTGTGCGCTGATGACTTATTGATGTTGTCAGTGGAGGAGTATCGTCACAAGCATTCGTCTGGTAGACGTGTTGTGTAAGCTATGACACATTTTGTCTGCCTGCGTTGTTTGTTTTAATTGCATTTTAGGCTTATTAGACGCACAACTCTCAATCCTCTCTTCCTTCTCTTGTTCAATATTTTCCTGATTTCGTGCCGTCGTCACCATCTGTGAAGTGAAGTGAAGAAGTCCGAGCTGATACTCTCTGTCGTTTTTTTTTTTCAGGCCCGTTTTTTGGTGCCAGTTCAGGAGTCGAGCCAGAGCAGGAGGGTGGTGGTGTCGCACAATGTGGACAAAGCTCTGAAGGAAGGTAATGGATCGCCGATGCCTCAGAGATTTTCTAATGGTGCTTTATGACCATCTTATGGCCATGTTGATGCAAATGCAGTTGGAAACTTGTCATGGCCTTTTGGCCAGCATCCGGGGACATTGAAAGGAGCGTTTGAAACACGTAAACAATATAAAAACATGCAGTACATCTGTTCCACTGGGGATGTACAGGCCACGTCACTCAGCAGCTTCATCGTTGCTGCCAAGTGTCTTTTTTTTATTACCATTTCTGAAGCATTTCATGGTCTTAACAGAACAAAGTGCAAAACACAAATCGCACCAACAAGTCAGGATTCTTAATATTGGATCACATGACCAGATCACTTGAGATATGTGTTAAAAGCTTCACATTTACTGCTCACACTATAGTGACATTTGTAGATGTATAGCTCAAAAAGACGCATTTTCACCTTTTATTTGCACTAGTGTGTACAAGGTGTTAAGTTTGAATTTAGCTCGGTCTGAATCCACTTCTTTGTTTGCTTTCTAATACACTGTAGTTCCT
This sequence comes from Bovichtus diacanthus, assembly GCA_943590825.1. NCBI lineage: Eukaryota > Metazoa > Chordata > Actinopteri > Perciformes > Bovichtidae > Bovichtus > Bovichtus diacanthus. The sequence continues at coordinate 629,101 of CALSBV010010127.1, forward strand.
TTTCTGACATTTAGAGTGTCTGAATTACAAATCTATAATTTTATTAGGGCTTCATGATAAAAGGGAAAATATGCAAAAGTCCGATAATAACGATAATTATTGCGATAAATAAACAAATATTAAAGTGTCTCAGTTCTGCCTTTTTGCTTCTTTCAGTATAGTGCTAAAATACAACAACTTGCTTGTTGAATGGCAAAAATAATTAAGGGAAATTCTTTCCAACATTCTTTTATTAAAGAAATGAAGGCACAAAAGACACCAATTAAAGAAAAAAACATTTTCTACTGACACTCTTTCATCCAGTGCAGTGTCGCAGTCTTTCACAATATGTTTATTGCAGAAGTTGACATCGCGATGATGATGATGAGGATGATAAAATACGATGCATGAATATATCATCTACTTCCCTTAAAATGAACCAGGATGAATTTTACCTTAAAATAATATTATGATATTACAAGGTATTTGTTTTTTACTGCTGTGTACTATGAAATATGCAGCATGAAGTTTGGTTTCAGCCTTGCTTGTATATAATAATTCAACATGTCAAAAATCTTTATGTTAATGTCATGTTATGATCACATAAAAAAAATGACACCGGAGTATATTATTCATTACGTTATCCTCATCCTCTTTTTTGCCAACAATCTGTAAATAAGTTATGGATCTACACTTTGACTGTGTTGATGCCAAAATGATGGCAGCTAGTTTTCCCAAAATTTCCCAAAAGTCCTACGTGAAACACAACTCTGAATGTTGAACATTAGGTAAAGTCCTCACTCTCTGTCTTCCACCAAAACAATGTCAAAATGGAGTTTACACATCCCTCAAAGATAAAGTCTTGGCTGACTGGTCATCAGTCGACCCTGCGTGAAATGTTCCTGACACTGTTGGAGACACTTGCAACTTCTGTTTTTGAGAAAACTGCTGACTGATGGAGCTCTGTTTACAGTCACCGTGTCCTGTCAGTGATCCTCCCACTCATAGGGGATTACAACAGCACAATGTCCTGGCTATTGTCCCATTCTCACACACGCACACACACACACATGCAGTATGTCTGGCTGCCAAGTAGCAGATGGTTCCCGGATTTACACCAAGGGTGTGTATTTGCATATGCTCCTCCCGTGTGTGTGTTTCTGAAAAGGTTTTATTCTGGCGTAGCGTGGTACCAGTTTAGGATGAACCACACCTGCTGTGTCAATCACTTTGATAAACAGTGTTTTGTATCAGTTTTTATGTTGGTTTGCTCAATTCTTGGATTCAAATCAAGCACTCCAGTTCTCGGGGCATTAGCTTCCCAGGGGGCCGATCATTAGGGGCCGCTCGATAACGGCAAGCATTCTCATCAAGATTATTTTTTGGTCAATATTGCGATCACGGTTATTTAATGCGATTACTCGCCGACTTTGGAAGCCTCATGCGTTTTTAGAAAGAACATTTTGTACACTTCAAAGGAAATGCACTTGGAGAGCAACGTTTAAAAGGCTATATCTTTGAAGAGCGTTGTGCTCTGGTAACTCATTGTGTTGTAGAGACGAAAAACATCAGTGAATGGTGAGAAATGTCCATCCTCAAAGATATTCAGTTTAATATGACTATAAAACAGAGAAAAACAGGAAATCTCCATATTTAGGGTGCTGGGAAAAAAAAATGTTTTGCATGAAAAATGACTTAATCGATTTAGCAAAATAGTTATTTCCTTTCTGCCAGTAGACTAATCAATAAGTGGACTTAATGTTGCAACTCTAAAACGAAGTCCTGTAAAATGTGCACTGGGAACTACTATCGGAGTTCCAGCCTTTCCATCTATCCATCTCACTTCCTTTGTTAGTGTCACGGTGGCTGGAGGCTGCACAGCAGACAGATCACCAGTCTATCATAGGACTAACTCATACAGGCAGACACAAGTGTTCTCACCTGCAGGCAATAGAGTCACCAGTTCACCGAACCTGCGTGTCGTCAGACTGTGAGAAAACTACGCAGGCGAATGGAGAATGAGCAGAATCCTTGTTGCGTGGTCAAATAACCCACAAATATATCTGTGAAAGCTGTTGTGTACATTTTATTTGAGAAAAGAAGTCTGCCACATCGTTTATTGTCGACATACTGTACATAAGTGACAGTGTGTGTGTGTGTACATGTGATCCGATAATTATTTGCTATAACCCGTGTGTCACATGCGACACCACAGCCACCATGTCCGCTCTTCGGTTATACTTTTAAAGATGTTAAGATCCCTCGCACAGCGTACAGTTGAAAGGCTAAACGAAGTGTCCTTCACTGGACAGATCAAAAAAAAGGAAAGAATGATTTGATTCACATATTTCGTGGCGTTTTTACTTCAGTTATGATTCAAAGAGGGTGAAATACTACACTTTTCCTTCAAAGCAAATCTGAATGAGTTACATCAGTAGGATTTACAGCATTCATTTTGATTGAAATGTCACAGATTTTTTTGTGGAGAATCTCGGTTATTAAATCATATTCTGCTTCAATACATATTTGTTGGTGTTTAGCCATTCAAAAACAATCATTAAAGAAAGTTGATTTAATAAAAAAACAGAAAAGACTAATTTAAACCGAGGAATCACTTTAATCAAATTTTGTTGGAGGATTTTTTTCTTTTTTTTGGGTGAAGTCATAAAATATGACAGACATTCAAAACATCAGTCCAAAACTTAATGGAAGCTTTGAATGTAAAAATAAATGCACACTCTGTACTGCCCTAATTCATCTAGTGACAAAAAAATGATATTCCGATCATTTATAATTTCTCTCTCTCTCTGTCTCTCTGTCTGTCTGTCTCTCTGTCTCTCTCTCTGTCTCTCTGTCTCTCCCCAGTGTTTGACTTTGCTTACAGAGACTACATCCTGTCCTGGTACATCCCTTTGAGTCACGATGAGGGCCAGTTGTACTCCATGCTGTCGGAGGACTGGTGGCAGATGATTGGGCAATTGAGAACCAGGCTTGCTGACATTGACCTTGTCAACGTGGTGTGTTACGACACCATCCGAATCCTGCACACACACTTCACTGACCTCAAGGCTGCATCTGCAAGGTACACACACACACACACACACACACATGCACACACACACACACACACACACACGCACACACGCACACACACGTGATTGTCAATTGATTACGTTACATTAGTTGCATTAATGCTTGAGTGTCTCATGTTGTTCACCACAGTGAAACTAAGTGTTCTTTACATCCGAGCTTCCATTGCACAGCGTGCTGACTCACTGTTGTTTTGACAGAAAATATGTCAGCTTTGATTTCTTTAAACATTTTTTTATGCAGAATGGTTAAAATTATGGCAATTCAGTGCCGTGTAAATAACATCAAAATCCTCTACATTCACTCCTTTCTTCTCCAGGCAGCATCTGCCAGGTACACTTACAGACAAAGGCGATGATTCACACGCCATCTGCTTTCATTATCCCTGGCAAGTCAGGCGAGACTGGTGATTTGCTCACACTACAGAGATGTCTGGCCTCCCTCGTCTTTAATACTTTAGGAGCCATGTAGCGGCAGTGTGTCTTGTTCACTCTGCTTTTAGACGCGGAGACGCAGTGAGATGAGACACAGCTGAAGTATGAATAACAACGGCAGGGTTATCATCTGACATCTAGCTCTGCCAGAATACCACTCTGTCTCTTTCTGTTCATATCTCCATTTGAATCTGTGTCTCTCCCATATGTGTGTGTGTGTGTGTGTCCAGACCAGAGGAGTGCACTCGACCGTTTCCTCTCCATCCCTGTTTGGTCAGTCCAGACTCTGAGCTGGCCTTCCTCCGCTGTGTAGCCAGAATACTGCTGCTATGTCTGCTGCCACAAAAGGATGCCAAGTCACATACACTTCGCTGCTGCCTCACAGAAGTCATCACTACTAAAGGTACTGCGTGTGTGTGTACTGCTGTACTGCGTGTGTGTGTACCGCTGTACTGTACCTGTATTTGGGTCAGCTAGTGAACACGCACTCTAAAAAGTTTTTCTAGTCATCAGACTTTTAAGAGGATACAAGACCACTGTGGGGAAATAACTTTAACTTGATTTTAAATAATTTAAGAAATGTTCTCAGGATGGGGCGAATGTTTAAGGTGTATACCCCGTGGGCACAAATGCCCAAAGCAGAGAGTCCGCGGTTTGATTCCCAGCTGGCTGGATTGTTTGCTTTAAACGTCTTTTTTTCGACCTACATCGTAGGCAACATTGGCTACAACTAGCCGCCTGCTGTCTAAAGCAAGAAACAACTGTAAGACTCCTAAAGAACTAGGAATGCTGAACGTATTGCTATGATAAAAGCAGAGTCAGACACTGTAGTATTAATAAGTGGGCAGGATGGGGGGGGCGCTTCATTTCAGTGGCATACGGATTCATTTCACTGCACCTATCCAGTTTAGCTTGAAAGGCGGTGCTGTGGCTAGAAAGAGTCTGTTTGTACATATCGACATGCATTTGATGTTTGAGTGTTTTTTGGCTCGAAAAAGGCCCCGCTGTGTTTTTATTGTCTGTCCAAGTGCTCAGTGATTCAGACTCATGTAACAGCATTCAGTAGATTTTTTTTAAAAACATTTTTGAATCCTCTTATGTATACCGTCTTTGTGTTGCCGTGTTCAGTGTTGAAGCCTTTGGTGGAAGTGCTCAGCGACCCAGACTCCATAAACAGGATGCTGCTGTCTCAGCTGGAGCAGAGGGAGCAGCAGGCTGAGCAGCAGAAGAAAGCCTACACCTACGCTGCCTCCTACGAAGACTTCATCAAACTGATATCCACTTCTGCTGATGTCAATTTCCTCAAACAACTCAGGCATGGCACTATCAGCACACACACACACACACCCCTGTACTGCGGGCTGGACATGATCCTGCTGTGGTGTCTTGTTAGTTTGAGAAGTGTTGCTGATATATCTGACCCACCCAGAGTTACCTCCATGTTTACGTGCCGCACCGTATGTTGTGTCGTGTTTTTTTCGAATGACCACGCACGTAAGATTTTACTGTTGTGCCACGTCATACTGTGTTTGTCTCTTTGTTTACTTCAGCAGTTTATTTGTCCCACGAGAACCCATTTGCTTTTTTTTTTTTTTATCGATTTTTGATTCCAACAACTTGTTTGAAATTGTTCTTCTCTATCTCTCTTTGCAGGTATCAGATAGTGGTAGAGATTATTCACGCCACCACCATCAGCAGCCTGCCTCAGCTCAAGAAGCAGAAAGGTACAGAAACACTGCACTTCGCCATGTGACGGACAGGCCAAACAAGTCATGACACAAAACAAAACGCGTGGGAGTTTAACCCTGTGAGACCCGCGGGATCGCCGGCCGTCTTTACGGCCTTTAAGAGGCTGGAACAGGCTCAGTTTTAAAGCTAGACTGAAGACACTGATACAATCTGAAACTAGAGCAACCGTAGGAATCCATTATCGCCATCTCATGCTAGCTTGTCTGTACGAGGGCTCAATAACGCTCCAAAGTTACGCAAGTAAAAAACTGGCGTTGCCATATTCCCAGGGGTCCCATGACATCTCAACCCCAAAATATCTGAGTGAAAAAGGCTTCTAAGGAGATCCACGTGTCCAATTCGTTCATATGTGTAAAAATGCTGTATTTCATTATTTCTGCATGCTGGGGACCCTAAAGATTCTTGGAATTGCATAACTTGGGTATGACTGGAAAGTATTCATTATAGTGACCGTAAGAGTTTTACATTCTCCACTTTTTTCGTTGCTGCAACAACTCTGAAGGTCCCATGTATAGAGCAGGGGCCTCATTCATAGCCGCTGCGTATTCACAGAATGAGGCCAGATTGTAGAGATGAAATGTGAGAGGAGACATTATCAATTACAGTATTACTTTATTACTTTATTGCTTTATTGCTTAGGCCCTGCGCCCTTTCACGTTCTGGGTGTATCAGTGTTACAAAAGGTAACAGTTCATTTGTTCAGTTACATAAGTTATTGATTTATGCTTTTGGTAACGTTTATTTTTTCCTTTTATGCAGTTAGCTGCGTTTGACACCATAGCCAAACGTTAGACTGATTACTAATCAAACCCACTTAAACCAGCTACAAGTGATTACAAATCTAATTTTACAGCACAGGGTTGCACATAGATATATATGTATGCTGAGATATGCATCGTGTCGTCGTGTGACCACAGGTGCCTCACACTTGTCTTTCAACCCCTGCTGTCCCTCTCCCGTAGAGCGAAAAGGTAAGGAGTCCGCAGCCATGAAGGCAGACCTGCTGAGGGCCAGAGATATGAAACGATACATCAACCAGCTGACCGTTGCTAAGAAACAATGTGAGAAACGGATCCGCTTACTCGGTGGACCAAACTATGAGAACAGTGAGGAGGGAGGGGCCGACGACAGCGATGAGCCTCAAAGTCAGAAGGTGAGACTCGTGGACGGTGATACAGCTGGTCTTGGTTGGAAAGAAGTTTTGAATGCTAATTATTATTATTTTCTTTTTGTAACCTGCCGTTAATGTGACTTTACTGGAGAGTTTGTGCTTTGGATTTAAGCTCGCCACGGCTGATGGTTTGTCATTCCCCCCCCACGTCCAGATACTGCAGTTCGATGACATCATGTGTAATCCAGGTTACAGGGAGCATTTCCGAGTTTACATGGAGAGAGTCGATAAGAGAGCTCTGATCAGCTTCTGGGAGCTGGTGGAAACACTGAAAACGGCCAACAAGGTGATTCCCGAGGGTTTAGCCCAAAGCTGCTAATGGTATTAGGGTATTAAGGTATCAGTAATGAGTGACAATATTTTTCCACTGGTTGTCGTTCTTCCACCACAGAATGCACACTGTTTCAGCAGTTGTCATTTGCACTTGGGTTATTGCCAGTGACATGCTTGGTGGATATTTCTGCACTGTGACATCGCTGATCTAGCAAAGCACATTACTGCAGTGGAAAATGTTCGTGCTGTACCAAACGGATCAAAGCTTCATTCATAACATTCGGCATTCTATATCCACATTTTAATGCTGAACAGCTTTTGGTCATGTCTATTTATTCTGTTTAAAGCCTGTATTTATGTACAGCTGCAGATAAAGATCAGGCTACACTAATATTATTAGTGTTATTCTATTTGTAGAATTAGATCCCAGTGGTGGCTGCGTAGGATTGTTTCTGACCCGTGTGATCCACACATTTCCAATAACTCCAGAGTGTTTTTAATGTCCAAACGTCAACATTTATTTAAAAAAAAAAAAAGATAGATAGATGTAATCATTTCCAAAATTCACAGTGTTTTTATCAAATGAAATATTCTGCTTTAATCCATATTTGTTGGCATTTCGCCTTTCAAAAACAACAATTCCACTGTGGTCAGAATCTGATTGCTCTTCCTCTCGCCACACACAAAGGGAGGCTTCCGCTGCCGAGTTATATTCATTAAAAAAATGGATTTATAAAACAAATCCGATTAATCACTTTATTTAAATTAAGAATTTTTTTCCCCCCTATTTGTTTCCTAGAATATGACGACTGAAACTAGACGGTTTATTCGAAAAGCTCAATAGAATCTTCGAATGTAAAAAAATATATATATATATATTAATTATTTGTTTGTATGTGTGTGTGTGTGTGACAGAATGAAGTGCCCCAAATCGTCGGGGAAATCTACCAAAAATTCTTTGTGGAGAGCAGGGAGATTCCAGTGGAGAAGTTTCTCCTGAAGGAGATCCAGCAGAGTCTGGTGGGGAACAGAGGAACGCAGGTGTTTGTCCGACTACAAGAACAGGTAACTGCTGCTTTTTCTACTCGCTAACTGTAAATACTTGGCGTAGCTTTCCTCATTGAAGGTGCAAGTAACAATGGCCTGCTCGCTTTCCTTTGTCAAAATGTTGTACAATGACATTAAAGCATTGCTCTTGCTCTGATGCGTCCTGCAGGTGGCTGAGACGATGAGAGAGCGTTACTACCCCTCCTTCCTGGTTTCTGACCACTACGATAGGCTGATCAGACGAGACGAGCAGAACAGCCAATCGCAGTGTAGCGCTGAGGAAAAGGAGGAAGAGGTCAGACATACATGTTCATCTGTTAAGATACTCTAATGTATCATTTGTGAGTGTGTTTAGCTTTAATAAATATATATGCATGTTATTATTATATATTGCTATCACACTGTTCATGTGCAATATATACTATTTATTATTGTTAATACTGGCTGCTAGTGAACTTACTTTTATTATGCTGCTACTTATTCCTACCATGCCTCTTTATTTAATGTGTAATATGTATGCCTACTTCTTTTTATTTTCATCTGCACTGTCCCTTTGCTGTTGTAACACTGTAAATGTCCCCTCTGTGGCGCGATTAAAGGATTTTCTGATTCGGATTCTCATAGATGTTTTTTATTATTGTTTGATCCTGCAGTGCCAGGGTCTAGACGCAGGAGAGGAGGCGGGTAATGAAGGCAGTAAAAGAATCAATGAGCAGGCCAGCTATGCCGCTACGAAGCTCCGCCAACTCTACGACAAACTGGAGTACAAGCGACAGGCCCTGGGCTCCATCCAGAACGCTCCAAAACCAGACAAAAAGGTAATAAAAACAAACGCACGTTAACGGTGTGCACATCCAGACCCTCCGGCATAATGCCCTGAGCTTGTCTGTAGTGTCGAGATGTAAACTGACTGGGCTGAAAAACCCTCCAATAAACAGCCAATTTTATTATATATATTATGTGTATATTATAACACATGGGGTTTGCTTTAAAGCCCATGTATCTGCTCTTGTGCTGTTGTATAAGTTACTTTTTTAAAGGTTGAATTTCCAGGTTTAATTCCTCTATGACATGACCGTAATTTAACATAACACACACACATGTACCTTGTGTTTATGGCGCATGGAGAAGTTAAGTCACCTGGAAGAAAACATTAGTCTTATTTAGAGCACGAGGTAGTGGTGCACTCTTTTGGCTGAAACGAGCATTGCAACAAACGCAGCAGAGAAAACATTTTTAGAACATGTGACGTATGAAGGGATATTCACAATACTCGTGTCACGTCGTCTCCATTTAACTATGATTTGAGCATGCTGGGTAAAATCTGCATCTTGTGTGTGTTTTGTAGATCGTGAGCAAACTAAAGGAAGAGATCGGAGCCATGGAGAAGGAGCACGGTGAACTGCAGCAACATATCACCAGGACTGACTGGTGGTGTGAAAACCTGGGACACTGGAGGGCGACCATCACTACTGCTGAGGTCATTAAAAAAATCCACTTTTTTTCATGGAAATTCCATGAAATTTGAGTGTAAAAGCATTGAAACATTACAGATGCACTGGCCCAAAGCATTTCCAGAGGTGTGCAGGGACGACCTCACTAAATTGTCGCGCCCAGCTAATGTTAACTGTGTAGTCATTTAGACATTTGGGTTTGAAACAATGTGTGTGTGTGTGTTCCAGGCTACAGAAGAGGGTGGAGAGACAGTAGCTTGTTACAGTGTGTGTGTTAGCCTGGTGGAGGCAGAGGAGACAGCCACCAGTCGCTGGAGCGTCCAGAGGAAACTTACCGAGTTCCAGATGTTGCACCGCAAACTCACCGAGGTAACTGGAGACCAGACCTGCACGTGTATGAATGGATGTTTTCTTTCTGAACATCAAGAGGCAGTTATCACCGTGCATTGGGTTTATACTGCATTACCACTAGTTGACAAATGTCTAGCAAACTTTTTTTTTTTCTTTTTTTCTCAATACATTTACACTTTTAGACTTTAGAACACTTATTATTTAAATGTTACTTATTATTGGAAATGTTTAGATTCCAATGTGATGAAATGAAGCTTCAAACTCCTCAGTACAGCCCTATCCGACGCTTTAACCCCCCCCACGTTCGAGCACATGGTATGTCCTTGCAGCATTCGGAAGAAACTACATGGCACTGCAGTGGAAAGACTGTTTAAAACACGATAAATCTCTCAGTCTGTGTTGAGTTGACGATGGATTATTGCAGATTACACACCATAGAAAGCAGAGACCGAAGCCTCTTGGCAGCATTATGAGTTCACTGTGTCAACATAAATGTAATGACAATGAGATCTGGAGCCGGAAGTGTTGAGTCAGTAAATGTTCTGCATATGTGTTAATGCACGATACAATATAGAATGAAACCATATATACATGTGTAATACAAAAACCTAATATGGTATATTTCAAAACTGTTAAATCCCATTTTAATCTGTGTGTGTGTGTGTGTGTCTTCCTCAGTGTTTTCCATCATTGAAGAAACTCCAGTTACCATCCCTCAGTAAACTTCCCTTCAAATCCATCGACCAGAAGTTCTTAGACAAGAGCAAAACTCAGCTCAATGCCTTTCTCCAGGTAAACACGCGGCTACAGCGCGAGCACACTTGAGTAAGGACACTCCTGACTTGACTTGAGGATAGCGTTGGTGCTTAGAGCCGATTGCAGTGTCTGCTGTGATGGTCGCACTTAAAAGTGCTTCTCTTTATACGTACAAATAAACCTTTTTGTTCGCTTCAACATGAAGCCACACGCATTTAAACATGTATGATGATGGGAGCTAAATAATGTTGATGATGACTTCAGCTCTGTGTGTGTGTGTGTGTGTCTGTGTGTGTGTTGTGTGTCTGTGTGTGTGTAGCGTCTGCTGACAGATGAGCGACTGTGCCAGTCAGAGGCTCTCTATGCGTTCCTCAGCCCGTCCCCAGAGCACCTCAAGGTAACTTCATTTCTCATGCTTACATTTCAAACAAGTCAGGGCCACTGATACATTATTGTCACATGTCAAACGAACACGTGTGATATATTACTGTATTTGCTATACATACAGTATCAATGAACAACCGCCGTAACAAGCTTTATTTTGGTCATTCAGGTCAGTTTTTAGTAGTCGAGGCTTTAGAATTACTTCCACGAGTGACTAAAAGATACCTGCGTGGAAAGCAGCAGCCATGGGAAATTGTGAAATATGTACTCAGTCCTATTCATTTCAAAATCCACGTCACAAAGTGCTTCATTGGTGTGATTCCGTACAGTATATTGTATAGTGGCGATTATTATTGTTCAATGTTTTGAAGGTGATGTCGATCCAGAAGAAATCCTCTTTCTCTCTGGCCTCCTTCCTGGAGAAGCTGCCGGGAGACTTCTTCTCTCACACTGAGGTACGCCGCCATTCTCCACTGTAACCCACGGGCTGTGTAGGCATAAAGCACTAACACGCACACACATAAATATGCATATAAATATTCTTTTTATCTGATTTCTAAAGAAGCACATACGGCCGATTCTGTTTTTAAAGTGTGTGTGTTGTGTGTGTGTAATGGCTGTTTGTAGGAGGAGGCTGACGATGACAGTGACTTGTCAGACTACGGCGATGAGGCGGACGGGAGGAGAGACGCCCTGGCTGAACCCTGCTTCATGCTCATCGGGGAGATCTTTGAACTCCGAGGAAGTTCGTAAATCACTGTTGCATTTTGATATCAATATGCAAACAATAGAGTCTGACATGAAAGAGACAGAGGCCTATGTAAAGAAACTAGAAAATGTATCTCGTTGGCGAGGTTATAGCTTTTGTTGTTTTTGTTATAGGTGCAGGTAGCTATGTACTCTTTTTAGAATTTTTTTTATTGTGATTTGCATCTGAGTGACTGTATCTGATGTCTGTCTGTCTGTCTGTCTGCTCAGTGTTTAAGTGGGTGAGGAAGACTCTAATTGCACTAGTCCAGGTGACATTTGGACGAACTATCAACAAGTAAGTTCTAGCAAGTTGGCATTTTCCAACCTATGAATCATAAAAAAAAAAAAATAGCTTTAGGATTGACTTTGTTCCATTTATTTAGGCTTATTTGAGTCACAAGCTAACAGGCGACTTCATGTTCATTGTTTTGGTAATGTTATTGCAGGTAACCGCCTCCCAGTTACAGTACACGAGAGCCCTCCTGGTTTTATTGACAGATTATGGATTGGATCTTCAGCATTAACCCGTTCTGTTGTGCTAGAGATTTGACCTGTGACGCATCCTGCTCGTGTTCTCTGTTTTCTTCCTTCAGCTATGAGGCTAACCTCTTCTCTTCTTTCTCTTCAGACAGATCCGGGACACAGTAAACTGGATCTTCTGTGAACAGATGTCGGTGGTTTACATCAGCGTGTTCAGGGACACCTTCTGGCCCAACGGGAAGTTAGCGCCGCACGTCAGGGTCCGAACTGACACGGAACGCAGTGAAACGAAGGAACGGGCTCAACAGAAACTACTTGACAATATCCCAGGTAGCAACTGAAACTCATGCAGACACGACCTGTAGATGTTAATCTCATCAACACATCTGACATCTTTTATTTTGTTTCAATATGATCTTTTGAACCAGATGCACTAGCAAATCTAGTTGGCCAGCAGAATGCCCGCTTTGGAATCATCAAGATCTTCAATGCCCTGCAGGAGGCTGGTGCCAACAAACATCTTCTCTATGTAAGAATAAAACGCATGATGTCAAACAATGTCTATCGTTTAAAAAAAAAAAAAAAAAAAGCGATTTTATGAAATGTCACTACAGCTGCAAACATAATCATTTTGTCTCCCTATCTCCATTAGGTGTTGATGGAAATGTTACTCAAGGAAGTGTGCCCTGAACTCAGCGCGGAGGTGGACAACATCTGAACACACACACACACACGCACACACTCACTCACTTAACACACACTCACTTAACACAAACTGAGTCCTTGGATCTTTTAGGCCTTTCTGTAGCTAACCAATCATAACCTGCCACGGCAGAGATGACGGGGAGAGAGCCTTTTGGTTCGACCTCCGACAGAAAGCAGCAGTGCCGGTCAGAACTGGGACACATATTGATCCTGTTGGTAGAATTTCGCTGTGAAATGATGAAAAGCTGGGCTGACGGCCGATTCAAAGGGGCTGACGTTGGACGCTGTTGTGGTACAGATCTAAACTTGTCCGAATGGAGATAAACCACATGGAGTCTTCCTGTTTAGGCAGACGGATTACATTTGTACCTGGAAAGTCCACATTCACACAAGAACAAATTGTACATATATTTTTTTTTTCAATAGCACTGAAACATCCGATCTGTACCACAACATATCTTTTTGTTCCTGTGTAAATCATGGCGGTCTATAGATTACAAGGCTGGGTAACAATTTGGGAAAGTAAAAAAAAAAAAAATTTGATCATCAGTTTCCAAAGCTGATAATCTAAAGACTTTGATTAAATGCAGCGAAGACGGTTGACGGCACCGTCGTGTCAGCGCCCGCAGACCTCTGAACATTCCTCGTACACACAACCTGAGCAACAACACTTGTGTTCTGTGATTCTTGTTAAGGCTTATAATTGTGCAATATAATGTCATGTAAAAGTCATTGTGATGATTTTATTTATGATTATTATTGATAGATTTTATTTTTACCAAAAATTGTTTAGAGAGCGTTTATATAAGCAATAAATTGCAAACAAAAAGTGGACGTTGCATTTTTGATTTCTTTAAATGGTCTTTGAAACTACAGCAAGCAAAAAAAACCACAACATTTCCAATATTTTCATGCAATAGTTTTTGGCACTTATTGAGAAAGTGTATGTGTTAAATATTATATTTTAACCAATTTAATGCACAAGAAAATTAGTTACGTGAGCATCAGCTGCATTCATAGAACATGAGATGAACTTAGTGTTTGAATTAAAATTATTTAAAACAAGTAGTGCTTGCTTTAACTGATTGTGAATAACAATTGTTCATCCGTTTTTATTTTTTTTTTTATTTTTAATGCATCTGAAAATGGTTGAGGCACCATTTCCTTTTCTTAAAAACAACAGTGTGATTACAAAAGGTTTTAGGCTTTAACAGTTTTTTCCAAGGACATGAATGCAACATGTGTTCCCCCAAAAGTGGATGGAGTCTAAAGGGGGAGTGGGCAATGATGCGCAATTAGCGATGCCACACAGCTGAGCCACGACATGTCAAGTTAAGGGAGAGTAAGTCAAAAGACAGGAAGTGTGGCACTTTACCTTCAAAGTAAGAGCATACAATGTGCAGTGAAAGACCAGACCTGTACAGAGCAGTATAGCAGGGGAAACTCCATTAACCACAGCAACACGTTAAGCAACTACAGATCTATAGACCTTTCCACACTCACAGACTCATCCATTGCTTTCAGCGTAGTAGACTAGTATAACCAACTGAGATATAATTATGCACGTGGTTTTATTTTGACACTTATAACCGGAAGTAGTACAATGTTATCGTTAACGTGCTAGTGATGTTGTGGGCTCAAAGTGGACTACCAAGACGCCGCCAACATTTGCCTGCTAACAAACGTTGCCTTATCCGGTAACGTCATATTCAAACATCACTCAATGGTAGGTTTGGTTTAGTGTTAACGAAAATAATACTGACAGGCACCTCAGAAAGCTAACGCTAGCTAGCCGAGGAGCTAGTCGTTAGCTAAGGTTAGCTTTCATGTTTTGTGTCGTTCCTATTGTTTTTACTTTAGGTTTGCTGTTCCTTCAGCTAACACGCTAGCTAACTTAAAGCTATTGGTCACTTTAAATTAACAAAACAAGCGTCATTTCATACAGCTTGTTAGAAGTAATATTAATGTCAACACTCACAATAATATCGTTGTGACAGCAGCTAAGCTAACACCGTTAAGCGGGTTAATGCTATCAGTTGGTGACGCTAACCTGTTCATTTTGGTTGCCTGACAACGGGAAATTAAAGCGACAGTAACGTTATTGCTACTGTAAACACGACATCTATGAAGAGGCCCCAAAACTGACTTTTCTTGGATTCATCAGCTCCACTGATGCGCATGTGAAGTGAACTCCTAAGTGTCTCAGCAGGACGAAACGGGTACTTTTCATTCTAGCTTGCAGGTGTTTTCTATCGATTAGCACTCTTTAGAGATGGGAGGAACTAATCAGTGAAAAACCACCTGTCTGTGGTCCTATCTTTAGTTGTTATAAACCCTGTATACATTAAACATGGCACAAAAAAAAAATAGAAATTATTTTAAATTAAAAAATATTTAAATATTTAATTAAAAAAATTTATTAGGCGTATTAAATATTATTTCTTATTTTCCCTATGTTAAAACAATTTCATAATATTTTCACGTTTTTTTTTTTTTTTTTTTAAATATTATGCCAAGCATGATATTTTGTGTTCTCAGTTGGGTTGTATGACTTTGCCAAAAGGAGATGGATGACGAGCTGGAGAACTTCATCAGGGAGCGGAAGGCGAGAGTGGCGGAGGATAAAGCCAGTTTGGAACAAGACCCTCCTTACATGGAAATAAAGGTGTGTTGACGTGATGTCTGATAGGTTATCGAGTTCTGAGCTGTTTTAGGACCAGGTCAGGGTTTTGGATATATGCTTATTATATATTTAAATTATTTTGTTGAACTCTGATGCATATGACATTTTGTTTACCCGCCGCTAGAGTGCATCCACTGAATAAAACATGATGAAAGTAAATGAAAAGTAAATACTAAATCATTTTACACTGACACAAGTGGAAACCGATAACATCTTTCAAAAAGTTAAAACTTTTAAATGATGGAATGTAACTAGTGTTTGGTCCCTTTTTTTTTAGTAGGCTATTTGTTTGGAAATGTAAAGTTATGAATATTGCATGGGAATGACTCTTTTACAGTGATCCTGTTGTGGATATCTTTT
Source organism: Bovichtus diacanthus (assembly GCA_943590825.1). NCBI lineage: Eukaryota > Metazoa > Chordata > Actinopteri > Perciformes > Bovichtidae > Bovichtus > Bovichtus diacanthus. Next base: position 644,767 of record CALSBV010010127.1, read on the forward strand.
AATGCATGATGCTCTTCTATTTTTGACTGACAGGCAAAACCCCACAGAGCCTATGGGTCTACTGTTAAGGAGAACATCCCTCCCAAGTCGATAGCACAGGGGAAAGGTACCGTTCAGTTCCACATTTTCCTTCTTTAGTGTTTTTTTAGATGATTCTTTTCATTAAAAATGAGCAAATACCATATTATTTAAAGTTCAATGTGTAATTCTGATCCACCTGCTCCAAAGAAATAGGCCGCAGTATTTCACCTCTAAACTGGGTCTATACCATCTCTAAAGTTATCATGCTGACTTCAGTAGATATCTCTGCAACACAACACATAGACGACTTTGACACAACGTCAACACTGTTACCTCTTCACATTCTGCTGATAATGTTAGTTCATTGTTCTAAGTTTAAATTCTGGCATATCTCACACATTGAACCTTTTTAATAGTATAGTATGTGTGTTGTTGTCATGTGGCAATGTTTGTCCGGGTAGATGTGTTGTTTGTTTAAACTGGTAGTTGTCTTGTTTTGGCACAAAACTCTTCACCTTGTCTCTTTATAAAAAATTGATGGATGTGTTTTGTCAGAGGACAGTTGCACTGTGGGTCTCCCTCTGGGTGTGGAGTATGAGAGGAAGAAACAGAGACTGCAGCATGAGCTCCGTATGGACTACAGGCGCTACATGGCTCAGGTGACTGTCACAGACTTACCTGTTTACTTGTGTGTTTGGCTGTAGCAGAAAAGCTTGAAGGTCAGTACAATATGGCATATATATATATATATATATAAAAAAAATCTCTCTCTATATATATATATATATATATATATATATATATATATATATATATAT
>CALSBV010010127.1:645893-664818 GCA_943590825.1 Bovichtus diacanthus
TATATATATATATATATATATATATATATATATATATATATATATTAAAAAATAGATAGATAAATAAATAAATATAAAAAAATCAGGAATTCTCTGAGGTTAAAGTCACAAATTCACGAGACAAATTAATTCAATTAATTTTTTTTCGGTCATGGTACCACATCGCTTCACTTTGGAAGGTTTGTTTCAACCTCATCACACCACAGACGCCGCTGCTTGCCATGTATAATACCTGCAATGGATGACCTAATTAAATAATTCTGTGCATGTAAAATTGAGTATCTGTTTTGTAGGAAGAGTAAAAGTCACAATGTTGGAATCATGACAGTAACTTTTTATGTCACAGAAAAAACACTTTGACCATGGAGAGCCTGGACCGTTGAATCACCTTGATAACAGGAGATCTATCGAGGTAAATGTGTCTTTAACAAATTAATGTCCTGTTTCGACTGCACCTCGGATTACATTTTATTAAAAAATTTTCCTGTATGTAGCACTAAACTGTTTGGCTTATTTGAAGCTCATGTACTTGCAAGACTCTCGCTGTTACGAGTTGTATCCTCATGATTGTTTGCACTTATAAGTCGCTTTGGACAAAAGTGTCAGCTAAATGCACTGTGATGTCATGTCTTTGATTGGACAGGGTAATTATGATTTCACAAAAATGCTGACTAATTTTCTGGCATATCACACATTTATTAGCAAAGAACCTTGACTGTTTTACTCTTCACCCTTTTTAACTAAAAAAACCCAAAACTTGAAAATCTATGGAGGAGCAGACTAACGTCAAAGGAATAAGTGATACACAAACCTTGTGCTAACTTTCTTATCCATTCAATATGTGTAAAGATTTAATAAAAGATCCAAAACGTATACAAATACAGTTGAGGTTAGTTGCGGAAAAGAGCAACTGACTGAATAGCAGTGACTGCTATTGATGCCCAACCAGGACTAGTGGAGAAGTAATTATGATTTGATTAAAAGAATATATCCAGAAGTTGAGTCGGCTATAACACCTGAACAGCATGTGACTAAAAGTGTCACATAATGATTAGATATGAAGCTTGATTGATAGTTTTAAAGTAATGCTTAAATGGCTAAAATAGATTTAATAAGATGGTTAAATTTAGTAGTTAAAAGTAGTGGATAACAGCGGAAAGGATGGATAAATAGTTAGTTGTATAATTGAGTTTTAAGTCATAGTGATGTCTCGTGGTGAAAATGCTGACGGGTTGAAACGTCTCCTTCAGTCGCGCTGAACTTCCACACGGTCGACATGATGTTCACTGAGGACCTGATGATGGCTGATAACGTTGCTTCTATAATCATGTTTCCTTTAGCAGCACCTGCTTGAGAACCAGGCAGGTGATCTTCCCAGACAGTGCCCCCCCTCCCGGAGGGACGCAGCCACCCTAACAGAGGACAGCAGGGGGTTGCTCAGGGCTTTGCGCCTCGCCGAGGTGAGGACCCACTGCTCCGAGGAGGACGAGGAGCGGTCTTCAGCATTTCCCAGGCTGTGGGACTCCGAGGAGGAGGAATACGTGCATGAGACGGAGCTGATGGAAGGAAGAAGGCGCAGACATATAGGGGCTGAGGCCAGGTACGCCTTTATGTATGTACGTTTAAAAGCATGTTATAAAATAGAGGACTTGTTTTTTTTGTCATTTGTCATCATTTTCTCTGTTTTTTTTTTTTTTCTTTGGCTTTTCCCAGGGAGAAGAGGGAGAATCTAGTAGGCAGAGGATCCAGAGCTCTGACCAAAAATGAGGACGCTGAGTTTACCACTGGACTTATAATAGGTTAAAATTAATTTTTCATTTTGCAGCTGTACAGTTTGTTTTAAAAAAACAATGGACATTAACTTTTCAAGAAATGACCATGTGTTGTTACTTTTTAGGGACAGCTCTCATCAGAGTTATTGGTTAATTTGGTCTGTAATGATGGATTACCAAACGGACTCCCATTAAACTTGTACATAGAAATGATGGTATTATTTGTTCATCCATATTTTCAGGAGCAGCCTATACAGAAGATGCCTTAAGGAGGAGGAAGGAGCGCTACAGACAGGAGCTGCAGGAGCAGATCGCTGAGCAACATAGGAACAAGAAAAGGTGAGTCGTCACAATGTAACGCCTGAAGAATATTAACACTTTGGTAGATGATGCACATTCACAGAGACGTGCAACAAAACGGTAGAAAACTTTCTACTATTACAAATGATGCGTGTGACTAATCCTGTACGGTGGATGTCCATCGTGAGACGTAGGCAGCTGCCATCCTGGCATCACCGAATGTCTCCGTCAGCAGCCTTCTGTCTTTGCACAGAGCGATAGAGGAGAGCCCTGAACCACTTCACTTGTTGAACATCCCCGTGGATGTGTCACTTAAAATGTCTCCGTGTGTGTGTCCTTGTTGCAGGGAGAAAGATTTGGGGCTGAAAGTTGCTGCGACGGGAGCAAATGATCCTGAGAAACAGGTCAGCAGACCACCAGCTCTCATTTAGTCAAGAGGAGTGATTGATTTTAAATACACTGAACATTTACACAGTATTTTTTTTTATTTGAATGCTTTATTTGTAGACATTAACAAAAGCTATCCTCTCATTGTACATGAACAGAAAGATGAGGAATACTGTTAAGAAACAACAATAACCATCAGAAACGCAAGAAAAGAAGAAGAAAAAAAAAAAGTGCATAATAGTGTGTACATGTAGGAGTTCATAGTTCCAGGCCAGGTAGGATATTCATAGTTTATTAATGAGTCCTAGGTTTTGTAAAATCTCTTAATGGACCCATTAAAGGTGCATCATGCTTCCATTTAAATAGAATTGAGCGTCTAGATAATGGACAGGAAAAGGCAACGAGGGAGACTGGAGTCATCTGTAGCTGAGAATATGCCAAAAATAGCAATTGTATGAGAGGATGTAATATTACATCCATAACTCCTGGAAATGGTGTCAAAACATTATGACCAGAAAGGGGCAAGTTTCGAGCAAAACCACAGCATGTGGCATTTAGAGTATTTTACCCTCGAGCTACATTTGTAAGAACATAATCTGTGAGCGATGTTGTGTCAGCCAACATGGACGATAAGTTTTGTTCATAGCAAACTCTTGAGTGTAATATAATCTTAATTAAAAACAAAAATGTGGTTTAACTTTAATCACCAAAACACAGAGTAAAAAAAGAGTCACAGAGTCCTCATGATATTAATATAACGGTAAAATGTTAACAGAGAATATAATGAAATTAGAGATAAGGGGAGATATCAATGGGATTGTCAATATATGGCATATACATTGAATTTGTTTATCTCTCAATTTTCTCCCAACCCACAAACCAGCCGGACCGAATCCGACAGTTTGGACTGTGCAGAAGAGAAAATCCTTCGGTTTTTGAGCCTTCAGCAGCAGGAGAGAGTGGCATCTCATCCAGAGGCCTCCTTCATAGTGTGAAGATGGCTGTTAGAACCAGAGAGACGCCTCCTCCCGAGCAGCCCCACGTTGCCTTCCAGTCCCCTCTGCTGGAGTACAGCTCTGCCCTCAGTCTGTCTCCCAACAGCCAGCCTGCTGCCCCCGCCTTCCCCAGAGCCATGGACACTCCCAGGTATCCCTCGACTTAAACTTCACACAAGCTATAATTCTCATTCAACAGGTAGTTGATCAGAAATGTAACAGAAAAGCCAAACAAACTCTCTTTGTTGTGCAGCCTGTCGCCTGCAGCGCTGCATCTAACGGCTGCTTGGCTGCTCCTCCTGGCTCATTACTCCCTCTAATATCTAATCTAATATCAGTTAATTTATTTATATTTATATGTTGACGTCACAGCAGCATTGTAACATACATGTTATGCACAGCTGCACTGTGTTTAGTGTTCGTAGTGGCATTTAATTTACCATACCTGGAAAAAAAATAAATAATAATAAATATAATATATATATATATATATATATATATATTATTTATATATATATATATATATATATATTATTTTTATATATATAATATATAATAATAAAAAATAAAATAAAAAAAATATATATATTTTTTTATTATTATATATTATATATATAAAAATAATAAATATATATATATAAATAAATATGTTTTTTTTTTTGTTTTTTTTTCTTTTTTTTGTATATAAAAAAGAGTTGAGAAAAGATGTAAACATAAGGTAAGGTAAGGTATTTAGCAAAATAATATAAAGAATAAAAATGACAAAATGACCAAACTGAGTATAAATGGAAACTGAGTCTGAAGAGGGAAGTAAGCTACATATGAACCAGAATATAAGACTGAGGAATATGAAGCGATTATACAACATAATTGATTATTTGATATTCCACTTTGTATCTCCAGACTCCCCTTGTTCCCTCCTCATCCTCCGTACGGAGAGCCCCCTCACTACTACGGCACCAGAAACCTGCCTGACCCCAACATGTCCTACTGTAAGCTGCTCCTCTGGTCAAATGTCTGTGCTCTACGTCACACTTGGTGAACATATTGGTAGTAGGCTGTACAAATGCTACATTCATCATCATTTAAATGTGTATTTAATTCTTCCGTCCAGATGGTCACTTGTCTGCTCCCAGTGCCGGCCTTCCCGTGTCCTACTGGAACATACCACCGGGAGGAGCTTTGCCCCAGCAGCTGGGTCCCCGCAGCCCTCACAGCCAGCACAGTGGAAGCAGCTTCCCCGAGCCTCCAATACAGTAAACATCTCCCCTTCACTTTTTAATACTTTGGCTTGTAAAGCGGGGTCAGAAAATGTATTGGCAGCCAACATCAAAGTGGCAGTAAATGTATGCTTTACCACCACACGGGCATCTTAGCTGAACTCATTTCAATGAAACTAATTGTTTTGGAACATATGAGCAGAAACGACTAAGACGATTGTGCAGCTTCTTGTGATCTGCTTTATAACTTCTAACTCAGCAGCAGGGACATGGCATTACCCCCCTGCTTGTGCAAACTCTTTATGTCCCTTTTTATGTTGGAGAATTAACTCTAATGGAATTGCTTGTGTCTAGTAAAACTTAGTGAGATGTATTAAATACAGACGCCCTGAAAGTGAGAGAGAGAAACATTTGTGGTGTTCCATATTTTAAGTCATCTTTTGAAACAGGCTTTCATCCGTGAAACGGGTGGCGGAATAAAAGTTTATGATTTATTTTTTAAATGTCTTTTTTTTTTTTTTTGTCAGAATCAGAAAACCTTTTTATTCGTCCCACAGCGGCGAGATTTACAGCGATCGTTCATATTAGTAGTTGTTGTTATAATAATCATTCTGGCGACAAATGCACCTCATGTTCTAAATGGCACTAAAAGCATTGATGTTTTCAAGCCAAAAGAAAGACATGACAGTTATGTGACATAACTTTCATAACACACAATATATGTGCCTTGTGTTTAGAGTGCATGGAGGAAATGAATGGATGCTTTTAGTGCAGTTTAGAAATTATCCTGCCAAAACCTTTTTCCATCCTGTTGCACAGATGAAAAAAGACATTTAAGGAACTTTAGATTCTCCTAGTAAAAAGCTTTTATTTATTTTTTTCAGTTGCGTCATAAACAAAGGAGAGGAAGCTATTTTTAGATCAGATTTTTAAAAATATTTCACCAGAATGAATTTTTCCTCACTTCTGTAAATAAGACCTCAACTTGAGATGATGGTGTGATTCTCCTGACAGGCCGAGCAATGACTCGCAGGTCAGGGTCTTCCCTTCAGACAGGTCCAGATCCACCAGAGAGAGGGTTCTGAGCTACAGGGAGGCCTTGAAACAACAGGTAGGTTACACCTCCCGTACTGCCTTCATCCCCCATCAAAACCTTCCTCTCTAGTCCTGATGTTAAGACCTAATGATGTTGGATGTCCTGATCCGACCTCAAACATCATTATCGGGCCGATCAAAACCACATTCAGCCCAAACCTGAGTTTTGTTTTAGTGGAATTGATGAGCGTTGGTTTGTTTACTTGGTTATTTTGTTATAATACAAATGAAAAGCAATGCTACACTAAGTGGAATTGTGATGAGAGCAATATAAACATATTTTTTGTTTGCTCACTTTGTATATTTTGTAAAAAATATATATAAAAGAAAATAAGATTAGGGAAAAGTTTGAATGCAGGTTTTTTTCTTCATGCATCACGGAGCTATTACATTGGATGCATTTTTATTAACTTTAATGTACTTTGCAGATGTATTCTCTAGGAAAATAGAAGGGACTCGGTATAGCTGTATATTATATATTACATTTCTCAGATCAGGATTTGGTGCAAAAAACTTGGATGGATGTGGATTTAATATAAATTGATTTAGTATATAGAAACAAAGGGAGCACCTTTTTTATAAAAATAAATAAAATACAGGATACAAATCATTCTGTTGTGTCTTAACACAAGGATATTGTTAATTACATGTTACAGTTAAAGATTAAGGTTTTGAACATTGATAGTTAAAGATGGTGAAGGGATTTGTACATTCACGTTGTTGGATAAAACATTGTGACCTTTTTATTTTGGGGTCATCCCACAATAACGCCATCAGTTTTGCTCAGGTCGTGTTTGGTTGGAAACAGCATTGTTCGGGAGTACGAAATGAAAGGGTTGCAGGTCACTTTTAACTTTCACTGCATCCTAGTCTGTGATATGTTGGCAGGACGCTTCCAGGAGAGGAAACGGCGAGCTTTACAACAAGGTAAAATGGGCCGAGTTGAGACTTAAAGCTATAGTGTAAGTTAAGTTGCGCCCTTAGTTCCTCACTAATGCGTCAATAGAGTTGGCTGTAGAAGTGTTATGAGATCTTCCCCTATTCAGTTACTTCATATCCCAGTGCCACCTCAATCCCAGTCCTTCATCTTTCTCCTCTAGTTGCTTTATGTTGCATAAATCCTCTGCTACCCTACGAAGCTTGCATTGCTGTGCCACGTGCTCCCTGCAGGCTCACGCTGATGGACTTGAGTTGTTTGTCAGGCTGATGTGGGAAATTAATTCTGTTATTTATAACAACTGGTCAAAGTACAGATGTTTCTATATTAGGACATCCCAAAGTGTGTAATGCTTTTACCAACACATATGGCCCTTACTTATGCATGGCCTCTCTGTTATTAGGGCTGTACCAAATTACTTTTTAACTTTATTTTTATTCAAAACTTCTACAATACTAACAGTGTTTTAGGCTGCAGTGAACATGTTGTTTTTTTAAAGGCTAAACACCAACAAATATGGATTGAAGCAGAATATTTGGTTCGATTTAAAAACATGTTGTGGATTTAGTTTTTTCAATACATTTTGACTTAATGCTCTGGAGGTAAACGCAGGGAATAAACATGCAGGGGAAAAAAGAAGAAAAAGGTGCGCAGCATTCAAATATTGTATTAGAATTTGAATGTCAAAGTTATGTAAAAAGCTTCATTTGGTGCCGCCCTATATATTATAGAGCTTTATGTAATAATTCCTGTTCCAGGAATTGTGCGTGATGCTCTGCGCCTTGTGGGACACGCGTACGTTTCAGAACGGGTGGCTCATGAGTTGCACCTGCAACCTACATATTTATTATTTATTTATTTTTTGTCAAGTATGTTTTATTGAAAAAGGGATTCAAGATGTAGGACATGATAATGCAGTCTAATTATTTTGGAGAAAGCTGCAACAAAATTAAATAAAATATGAAAATTAACTTATTGTTTGATTTTGCTTTTATATCTTTTTTTTTTTTTATAACACAAAAAGCAATCTTGAAAAATGAGTCTGAGAGAAAAATGATTCACTAAAAAGCAATGGAATCATTTTGATCACAAAGGTTAACACTGTCAGACTGAGGCTGTTGTACTAAAGCAGGACGAGTTGCTGTGAAGAAGATTTGAGGATTTTCATGTAACCTAGAAAATCCTGTGCTGTAGATCCAGGAGCAACAGGAACAGAGGCGCGTGGAGAGCGAGGAGAGGGAGCGCTACGAGGCCAAGCTGGAGGCCGACATGAAGAATCACCAGCCCTGGGGTCGAGGCGGGGGGGGCGCCCCACTCAGAGACAGCACTGGAAACCTCATCGGTAGGTTTAGTGTTTTATATCGTACTTTGAAAATATTTTGGGTTTTTTTTCTGTGAAAGATAATTATTCACCCTCTTTTGTCATGAATGATACGTTCTTGCCTCCGCTTCTCGTGGCCAGCTGACCTCAATCAGATGCACAAACTGAACGAGGAGGCCTACATCAACCCGGAGCAGTGGCAGAGGAGAGCCACGGCTGCCGTGACGGCCCGCCGGGCGGAGCTACCTGACCCCAACGAGAGGGTCTCGGGTACTGTAGCAGAGCGCAGTAGCCATGGCACTAGTGACAGGCTCTCTGGTAACGTAACCATCTTTCTTCTCATTGTAGTAGAACATTTTTAGAATCACATTCTGCACTCGAACATTTCCACACGGTCACAAAGCAAAGAGAAGGGACACTAACTGCTCTGCCTCGAGCTCATTCAGGTCTACGTACACAGAAAACATCATATTTGGTTTGTGTTGCATCTTCTAATATACAGTAAAACTTTTAATCGAGCCCCAGTTAAACCCCAAGTGCCACACGTCGTTGTGTCTGTTAGAATCTCCGCAATTTAATAATTCTGCTAATTTTACTGAAACCATGATGACCAAAGGATAATTCATTCAGATTTATCGGCATGGTAAACTAGAGTAAAGGTAGAGACTGCCTTACCCTTTTGTTTTCAAAACGTTTTTTCCTAAAAATGATTCCAGGTTGTTAATATTGTCATGTGAAGTCTGTTGCTCATCGTCTGCTGACTTTGTTCAGGAAAAGTTGTCGGGTATGAAGTTTTCACCCCTTTTTCCTTTTCTCAAAATATAAATATATATAAAGTATCCCAAATAGGCTCGCCGCTGACGAGCAGGTGTGTTTTTTAAAGAGGATAAACAAAGGCGTTGTGTTGGAATGCCGGGTGCCGTAAATCCTCAGCTGCCGTAAAAAAGAGCCTCGTTAACCGTCTCTGAGCTAAATCAAATGAATGAGTCGTCATTTATATGTTATTTGATAGCCTTGTTTTTATAGAAGTAATATTCATACTGGTTTAAATAACTACATTTCATAGTATTTTCCTCTTCTTTGCTGAGCATAAATAAAAGGCCGCGCTATTAAATGCAGGTTTACAGCACTGATGTCATCAGCTGCTGCTCAGTGAGATTTTTAGTTAGTTCGCGTAGAACTTAATTTTTCCTCCTTTTTTTTTTTTTTTTTGTTGCAGGTTTCACCCATGTCCAGACCCCCCAGTTTGCCAGAGGCAATGTGTTTACCAACCAGCCCACACAACAGCAGCTCCACGAGCAGGACAAGTACAAAGCTTACCTCAAACAGCAGGTAACGCTTTCAACCACCGGCGCTTCTTCTACTCGCTGTGTTTCGTGGCAGGCTTGTTGAGCGTCACTTTTGCTGACGGATGTCTTTACTTTTGGAATTTCTGTTGTCTAGAAATGTAGCTAGTGGCTTGTGGAAAATTGCAAGTAAATTAGAGTTCACCAGCACCAACCAGAAAGAGGTTTTGCTTCGTGCCTTGCTAGACATTTGCTTCAGCCTGAAAGTTGTGGTGGTTGTGTTAATGGGTTTATGTTGTGTCATTAATCTGGGGTTTGTTCACAGATTGATGAGAAAATGCTGAAAAAGGCGGAGGAGAGGGAACAGAAGAGGCTGGAGGAAGAGAGAGAAGAGAAGAGGCTGGCAGAGCAGAGGGCTCGCATCCAGAGGGAGTATGATGAAGAGCAAGAGAGGAAGAAACGCAAGGAAATGGAGGTGTTTTAATAATTGCACTTCATCCTTTTTAATTATTTGAAAATACAAGACCACAGGAAAATGTGATAACATTCGCATTTCATTAAATGTTAGAAGGAGTAAAAATGGAGTCTCCGTCTTCCCCTCTCTCACCTCTTATCTATCGCTGCCTTGCTCTTCTTCCTCTCTGTCTCTCAGCAAAAGGCCAAGAATGAAGAGCTGACTCAGCTGGCTGACCAGAGGAAGAAGGAAGTGGAGAGGAAGAAGAATGAAGCCGAAGAGAAGGAGAAGGAAGCAGTGAGGAGGCAGTATGAGAGGGAGAGGCAGGCGCGGGTGGAGGAGGTTAGTGCACTGATGGAAGCTGAAGTCTAGAAAGTGTTGAATATCATTTTAAATTATGTAATTACTATCACATATTTTACTATATAATTATTCTAAAATATTGTCACACCTGTGACAATAAAATCAAAGATTTTAAATATCATCTGTTTCCTGATGATTTTATTTTTATTATTTATCATTATTTTAAATATTGTTCTGTTTCAGGTTATAGCTGATTGTCAGCTGCCAATCATGTTCTGCACATGAGGGAGGGAAAATATATCAAAACATTTGTTTCCAAACTCTCATACAACTCGTGCAGTAAAATTCGAGTGTGGTTTATCCAGTCAGATGCTCACGACTTCACAGACCTTTACCTTAAGCAAGTAACTTGCAGCACATGTACAATTATATGAAGTGAATAAAGATTTATTAAAGTGTTTATAACCTACTATAATGTAGTTGTAAGTAGGGCTGAACGATTCTGAAAAAACATTATTCACGATATTTTAGTGAACAATAACTTTTTTTCATTTTCATTGAAAAATATATTCAAATGATCATGGTGGGATTTTTGCAGGGATTTGTACCAAATAAAGTTTTTTTTAATTGTGTAGAATTGTAGGCTGGTGCATCTCTGCAGCACCACAATACTTTATTACTTTATTTAAAATAGTACTTTAACACACATTTTGCCTTCAACAAATATTGCACCTCCTGCGATTTTTGGATATTGCACCAGTCCATATTGTGTTTTCAATAAAATTCTGAAGAAATGTTCAACCCTAGTTGTAAATAGATGCAAGTGTTTATTACTCCAACTATAACTCCTCCTGTGGACGCCTATAAGTGGAGGCTGCTGTATAAACAGAGAATGATAATACGGTAAAACACAGTTGTAATATTACAAAATTTGTCTCCATTCGAAGTTCTAATGGGTCACAAATGATGTCATTAATAAACACTTAAAATATCATATCTGTTTACGTACAGGGTACATGGTGTTTTATAAACAATTTATTAAATGTTTGTCTACTTATTATAAATGCTAAATAAGTAAAGTGCATGTTTTATTTCAAACTGATGGGTAACGTCCTGTTTAGTAGAATATCATAATATCTCATAAAAACTATATTATATATTATATTTCCTTGTCAGTTTTTGAAACTTAATGCAGTGACTGTGTCGTTAGATCCGCAGGGAGCCCTCGCCTCCCATCCCCACTCTGCAGAAAAAACACGGGCGACACCAGTACACCCCCAGACCCCCCACTGTTGACAGCCAGCGGTCTACTGTCACCCTGTCTGTGAGTCACACACACACACACACACACACACACTCTTGGCAAAAACCTTCTGTCTCTGTATAAATGTTCTAGACAACTTCTTGCCTGGGTGTGTTCCCTCCCCCTTTTGGTATCTCTGATTTAATACCTTTTCACTTTCTGTGTTCCAGGAGCGCTCGTTGTCTGGCCTGCAGTCCCCTCCTGTCCCCGCTCGTAGGAATCAGCTCCGAGCTGCAGGTACTGTATCAGCCAGGCAGTTAACTATGTCGCTAAGACGCTGCATGGACAGTGAAGTGTTTCAACAGGCAGCCTGTTCCACAGTTCCTGCATCTTTGACTAAATGTTACACATCTGTCATATTATCTAATAGTTTAGTACTGAGAATTGGTATTGTTTGTGATAACACTGTAGCAGATGTAGACTGTCTGTGTATGTGTGTGTGTGTGTGTTTTCAGGTGACCAGCGCGAAGTGTTCAGTGAGCTGTCAGCGCTGCGTCGGCAGCTTCGCAGTGAACAGAAGCGGCTGGAAGATTGTCTGCAGCAGGGAGAGTGGGAGGGACGAGACTCTCCTCTGAGTGACAGGTCAGACCCAGACATCACACTCACAGGAAGCTGATGACATTTATCACAAAGTGGAGCGTTGGTAGACATATATTTATACATGTCTAGGTTCCTAACATTCAGTGCTCATGCATACATCCCACTACACACACTGGTAGTTGTGGATCTGTTGCTGTGCTTAGATGTTTAATCTCATTTGACTGGGAGTACTTCTGCAGTCGTTTGTGGTGACATTGAGAGAATGTGGAGTAGCTATGTGTGTGTTCTTGTCTTTCTTCGTGCAGACATCGGGAGCGCGCCCCGGTGGACGTGTTTGATATGGCCAGGCTGCGGCTCCAGGCTCCGGTCCGAAGGCCGAACTCCAGAAACGTGGAGCGCAGAAACCTGCTGCAAATCCACGACTCCCTTCAGCCTAAATACACAGGTAACACACACTTGCAGTGTTAATGTGCTCCCCTGCAAAGCAACATTATTATCTGTGACTGGTTTGTTTTGGGTGTTTTGTGCGTCAGACGGCGCGTCCAGGCTGAGCTTCAGTGAGGTTCCTAAGCTGGAGGAAGTGGGTGTGGCCAGCAGGAGGAGGCGGGACTACAGGGATCCATATCACCAGAGCAGCCAGAGGTCGACAGTCCATGACGGTCAGAGCTCACTTATCCCTTTGCAGAAGTTTCAACCAGAGATTTACCTGTGACCGCGTAACAACAGCGTTTACGCAATACAGAATATCGAGCAGTCAAGAAGCCAAACTTTCTGTGCAGTTTGCACAGTTTGCACAGTTTGCACGATGCGTACCATTGTGTCATTCAGGATTTAACACTTAAAAAATTTTTTAAAGAAAACTTTATTTGTAGCACCGCTTTACACAAGATAAGGATTACACAACACAGAATCATTAAATAAGCGGCAATAAAGGAGAAAGCGTGCCATCAGAAACAATAAAAGGTCAGATAATAAAGATAATATGATTTAAAAACCCTAAAATATGTGGGAAATTGTAGTAAAGTGCTCGTGTTTAATTGAGCGTCAACCTCGTGTTTATGTGCGTATTTTCAAAAGGGTAAATAAAGGTCGGGTCACGGTTACGCCCGAGCCAGCACGGATCCGGTGCAGACGGCTGCAAAGATTAACATGAGCTCGTATCTGTTGCGTGAGACGTTATATGGCTTTGTGGCGTCATTCACACTTGATATTGACATACGATCTGTGTCTGCGTAATGCAATCTAATCCACAGGCTTTTGTATTTACACCTGGCATTAATAAGTGTTCTTGCTTCTGCCCGCACCGTGATTGGATCTCAATATGCAAATGAGTTGAGCGAGGCTGGGCGACTTGTCAACAGATGCGATGAGTCACAAGTTAGGAGAAGTAATGTCATGGAAAGGCAGCGTTTTATATTTAATTTGCTTTATGCAAGGAAAGACATGCTGTCCCTACAATGTGACCACTTTTTTTAAAAAGTCCCCTCAGATCTGGAGATGACGTGCATTTCATTACTCTGATAGGATATCCAGAAGATATTAATGCCAGCTGTGAACGCTGTCTATGGCTATTGATATGTCTGTGGTAGTATAAAAAGAGAAATGAAATAATAATCTTGTGTTGCAGATTACTTTGACCTAACTCCACCACATCAAAATGAGTATCTGGTGAGTTGTTCAAATATTCTCTTCCTGATTCCATCTGGTTTACGTGTACTGTAATAGCCAACTTGTAACTGTTGGCGGTGTTTGTGAATGGAGTTGTGTTTATGTTCCAGAGGAGTGTGATGGGGGGGTCTGCAAGAGGCTCTCTGCTGGAGTCAGAGAGCGCTTTCATCGGTAAGGAAATATTGTTATAAAGGCATTTTTACTGTCATTATTTAATGAAAGGTTTGCAACATTTTTCATCTTGCGTCATAGAGGAGCAGACATTTTGACAATAATTTCATCTTAAACGAGTGCAGTGTTTCCATGACTTAGGAGATAAAACCAGTTGCTTAATTATGAATCTTCACAGCTTGAAATCATTTTAAAGTTCAATTAACCCTGAAACAGAGCTGTGAATATGTTAAGTATATCTTACTCAAAGGACAGACAATTTAACAGATAAGTATCCAGCCATCACCACGTTAAAGGCACAATGAGTAGGATTTGTAGGTTAAGGTTTGGATCTGGCACCGGATTGCTATGTTTTTTATAGAGGTTGACGCTCACATATGTCCCAAACACGGCAGAATTAAGAGGAGAAATAAAATCCAGGCAGAAAGCTGCCGACACCACCCTGTGTAGACGCCACCACTCACTTTGAGTGGGTCATAAGTGATGATTGAGGGGGATTATTTTTGTATGAGTGTATACATTGTTTTTAAGGAAAATTCTAGTCATTGTGCCTTTTTTAAAAAAAAATAAAAAATAAAAATAAAAACATTTATTAAAAAAATAATCAATAATAACAATAAAAAAAATAATAATAATAAAAAATAATAATAAAAAAATAAAAAAATAATAAATAAATAATAATGATAAATAAATTTAAAAAATATTTAAAAAAAACATTTTTTATGTAATTATAGAGAATTGGACCCGATTTGCCAGTGACTAATTTGGTTTTTGGTTGTGTGTTGAGATCGCCTCGGAGATGCCTTCCCAGTGCCGCACACCCCAGAGTTTGAAAAAGCCCCTCAGCTGTCAGCCAGGGAGAGGAGGAGGCTGGCCAAACAGCCACACCACCCGCAGGTACTCTGCTTCACACACACACACACACGCACACACGCACACACACCTCACCATGTGGCCTGTGAGTTCCACTTTAATTGTTTTTCTTAATCACAAAGTCTTCTGTCCATGTCCTCTGCTTGTTTCAGGATCGAGCTGCTTCCAGTCAGCTCTTCAGCCAACACGATGACAGACTGCGGCAGGAAGCGGAGCCCAGCAGCTACAGGACGGGTCGTCTGATGGCTCTCGGTCGTCGTGGCAACACAGCTGGTACGACTTGAAAGATTCAGTTCTGCCGCTTCTTATATTGTATGTAATTATTCCAGTTTTGTTGCACGAATGCAAATATCAGCGCCAGTAGAGTATTCTTTATAGATGTCTGAATTTAAATTCTACATTTGGGCTTTAATGCGTTTTGAAGCCCAGGGTTCATTAAATACCGCAAATACAATTAATCAAGGGAACTGCTGATTGTAGTTGGATAAAGGAGAGCATTGCCAATTATTTAGATATTAAAGCCTGAGTTCTGTTGCTGTTCATGCAGGGTGGCTGGTTTTTAAGTTTGGTATGTAACTCTTTCAGCGTCTCCCTCTGTCTCCCTGCTCCCGCTCTCCAGGTCCAGTGGATCTGTCTGATGACGACTCCTCCCCTCCTCGGTTCTCTCTTCACAATCGTAACCATCGAAGCTCTGTAGAAACCGTCTCCACGGATCCCTGGATGCGTCCGGGAACATCAGACACACTGCACTGTTTGGACCAACCGTCACGGAGGGAGCAGTTAGCGACGTAGCGCCGCGTCCCCACGAGACTGGGAGGCGGATGAACAGCTCTCGAGGTATGCGGCGGACAGACAGATTCCTGCTTTATAGTTGATTACATGGCTTTTAATGCATGGACACGTCAATGTGAATGTCTGGAAAAATGATTCTAATTTTTGTGAAATCATTAACGTCAGAATCTCTATCTGATGTCTATTTTATAAATGACTAAATTATGTCTTAAATAAATTATATTTTAAATATATGAACTGTGAGTTTGGATTGTTTGCATCCTTTACAAGTCATCAGATGTTCTCCAACATAAAACTTTCCTCCCCTTTGTTTAATGTGCGTAAAACATGGCAGTTATTATTATTACTATTATATATGAATATATTGTTGGATATTTTGGGAAATACACTTCACTTTCTCGTCTGTCCGTTGAAGGTTGAGATCCACATAAAGACTGGAAACCGCTTCAACTGAAAACATTTTACGTGCTGGATTATTTTAAATTGGATCACTTTTTCTAATTGTATTAAATACAGAAATAAAAAGCAACCCTTTATTCACTTAGTGTTAAAAATGCCATTAAAGAAAATAAAGCTCTGCACTCAAGGTAATTCATCATCTGCCAATAGCACTGCATTAATGTCCAAGTCACGGGAAGTAGTATTCAGTCTGAAAATTGTACTTTTCTTTGAAAGTTTTTTAAAATTTTATTTATTTTTTTAACTGCGAACACACTAAAATGACACACAGCACAATTATTGAAACTGAAACTCAGAGAGCAAGTCTCAGCGGTCAGGAAGCTGCGGCGGTCGGTGTCGTTTTGAGATGTTAGCATTTAGCTGTGTCTCCGTACAGGCTCACGGAGCTAATGTGTCTGTAGACTCTGTCTTCTCGTTTGAGATATTTAATTCTCACACGTTTTACAGTATTTAGAGCTTCATGCTGTTAAAACTGCAAATGTTCTCGTTTCCCAGTGAAGACTTGAGCAGTCGGTACATTATTCAGTGTCTGTGGAGCAGCTCCAGGATTTGTATCTAAATCACAGCCTGAATAATTTCTTTTCTCTGCTGCTCAGTGAAAGTAAAGACTCTCATTTAAGGCTGGATTTTCTTTTTTTCCCTTCTCTTCTCTGAGCCTACGTCACCCCCCTAAACCGAACAACTGAAAACAAAAAAAACCACTAAAGCTTTTAATTTTCTTATCATCCGTCTCCCGGGCTTGATTTCCTGAGGACATACTAACTGTGAGCATCTGATGTTGGATTCACCCACTAGAAGTTTTAAATGCAGCAGGACAAGTAATGGCTTTAACCCAAGATGTGGACCCAAAAGAGAGAACTTCTGATATCCAATCCAAAATATCTATTGAGACAGTAACTGAGTGTGACACCCCAGGGTCAGGTGACTGGGTCTGGATTTGATGGCACAGACTGGACTGTTTGTTGTGCTTAATGAGGCTTAGTTCAGAGGATTGTAGTGGCTGAGCTCGTGGGTTTTCACCGTGCTGGGAAGCACGTCGGCATATTAAAATGAAGAAATGTGAAAATGACTGGATAACAGGAAGTTGGAGGCCATCGTTGTAGAATCTTAGGAGAGAGAATACTCATCTTTTCGGACTCTTTGTCTAGCAATCGTTTGTCATTTTCCCCCCATCGTTCTTTGTCCCTTTCATTACCATCCCTCTGTTCTCCGTCTCATTCATGCTCTCTCGCTTGCACACACACACACACACACACACACTCTCCTCTCACACTCTCTTTCCTGCCTGGATGAGCACCGTCTCTCTCTCTCACTCTTTCTCTCGTTCCCTCTGTCTGTATGAGTGATGACCTTCTCAAGCATTGGATAGGAAGGAGGATAGAAGCCATCTAAACTCTGCTACGCCCCCATTACTCAACCAGACACCCCAGTGTCAATACACACACACGCACACACACACTGCATCCCACTCAGCATTACAGTGACTCATAGCATGGCTAGCGACTTCATCCAAAACTTGATTGTCCAGGCAAAAACCTCCTCAGCTGGTTTAAACAATTTATTGCTCCAAACTAATTTTATGGTCCTTAACTTTCGGGCAGCCCGACCCAAAACACAAGACGAGTTGCGCTGCACCTTTTCCTGTCAGCGTATATCAATTACTCGGCCCGTGAATTCTTGAAGAAAAGCGTCTTTTTTTCCTCTCAAGCCTTCCCGTGAACAAAGAATCCAAAAACGGGAGAAAAGTCTTGATGAATTGAAGCAAATGTCGGCAGCGTTGAACAACATCAAAACAAATCCGTTTCCAAACTCTCACACAAGCCGTACAGTTATAATCCAAGTCTCATTTAGCCAATCGTATACTCACTACTTACCAAACACGGGCGTTTTTCGCTAAAACCTTACTTAGCCCCGTTTTACTTCGAGTCATCAAGACTTCTCAATGTTTTGATCGTCATTGAAACCTATTTTTTATCCACTTTGGAGCAGTTGGAAAAACCTTTAACATTACCATGTTATCAACTTCTACATTTCTTATAGCTCACATGTTAAACTGTTGCCAAATTACACATCGAGCAGCGACATTAGCGGTAATTTAGAGTCAACTTTTAGCTCTGTTTTGGTCTCTACCGACTCCTGAGGGAAACATCTGGCTCTCTAACTGCTAAACACTCCACGAAAAAACAGCCGCTTGCTTGAAACGACGCTGATTAGTCGTGAGACTGAACCAAAACGGTCTAAGGTTGCAGGGTGTAAAACCAAAACAAACTTAAAGATGCTAAAATGCTGAATAGAACTGAAGGGAAACTGCAGAGTGATAATTGATAATTCTCTGTGGTCGTCTGATGCATTGTTAATATAAAACCATTAAGTAGAGAGGTCATGCCGTATCTGGCAATGTTAATGAAAGGGAAAAATAATAATTCTATCCGCTCATTGTATGAAATTAGATTTTTCGCCCACAAGACAAACATTTCAAGTCAACAAAAATATTTATTGTGGAACACTTAATAGCATTTTACTGACTAATTTCAGTGCCCTGCAGCCCACTAAGCTGGTGGTGTACATGTCTTTAGTTCCCCACTAATGTATGCAGAAACATTTAATAACGCCTGTTATGCCTTACTTTGTTCCACTTCCTAATAAACTCCATGTCAGCAGAAAGAGACGGACCTTCCAGCACCACGCTGCCTTTATATCGCCCTCAATTGCTTCAACCCCAGAACACATCCACCCACTGTACCGAGTGTTTACGTGTGTATCGGTATCAGTGGAGAGAAAACGCCGCCTTCAGTGCTCGTCCTGGACAGCGTGTGGAGGATCCCATTAATTTTGCTTAGCTTTATGAATCCTTGATAAGGCTAATGAACGCCATAGCTCACTTATGCTAATCAGTCTCTTGAATTAGCCTGACACTGGAGTGGCCTATTAGTGTGTGTGTGTGTGTGTGTGTGTGTGTGTGTGTGTGTGTGTGTGTGTGTGTGTGTGTGTGTGTGTGTGTGTGTGTGTGTGTGTGTGTGTGTGTGTGTGTGTGTGTGTGTGTGTGTGT
>CALSBV010010127.1:665218-681062 GCA_943590825.1 Bovichtus diacanthus
GTGTGTGTGTGTGTGTGTGTGTGTGTGTGTGTGTGTGTCTTGCTGGTTGTGCGACACAGGGAGATGGAGGGGAGCATTGGCAAGATACTTGCTTTCTGATTGGTTGAAGTGAACTTCCTGCAGAGTTATGGATTTTTGACAGAAAAGACAGTTTGCTTCGACCATGTTGCTCAGCCGACTGAAAAACTGTTTATTTTCTTTCAATCTAAGTACAAGGCAAATTACATGCGCTGGTAAAAATCTGTTATTTGGCCATTTATGGATTTTTCCCGGTGGGGTACGGGAACAGAGGAAAACAACAGCACATGAAAGGTGAAGAGGAGCAGGAGGTAGAGCTGAGACTGAGACAGGTTAAAGCTGCTGAAGGTAAGACCTTTTAGAAGAAATCAGTCCCATCAGCCAGACCAATGTCTGAGATCACAGCTCGGGTCGAGTGGTTCCAGGACACCAAGTCGAGAGGTGAGCCCCGACCGCCTTGTTAAGGAAATTAATTTCCTGAAGATCATTAAGGTGGGACGTAGATCAACTGGCGAGTTTCCCTTTCAGGCTCAAGTCTCTGTTCACTAAGACAATTTATTGCTGACCAAGCCAAACTGTCGGCCTCGTGTTCCATCTTCCAGGGACAACATTTGGAGCCAGAGTCTGCGCAGAAGTGTTCGGGGGCTGGAGCTTCGGTACTGACGTCCCAAACCACGTCTTGTTAGCGCGAGCGTTCTTTGGCTAGAAAGACACAAATACTCCGTACGTCTCAATAAATACATTGACGATCGAGCTGACACACGTATGACACAGACTTGTGATTTGCGTTGAAATCATAGGTGCCCTACGCGGCGCGCACACCGGCTTCTTAACCCATAATACCCTTCCCTTCAAGATCCGCATAGATGTTCAGGTGTATCTGTGCAGAAGCATAATGCATTTAGTTTCACATACTCCAGGAATGTCAACCTGCCTCTTCGACTCGATCAAATTAGCAACGGCTTCATACGCTCTCAGCTGCGGCTTAAAAAGAAAGAAACAGGAGGCAGTATGCGATTCCTTTCAGAAGGCTGATAATGCGACGTGAGGAATATTCCACTTGTTTTCTACGTTTGGAAATCCAGAAGAAGAGTGTTTTTATGGATGTCAGCAATAAAATTTGACAGCCTCTTTCATCATATTGCTGCTTTGATTAGCTACGGCAAAAAAAAAATCTAAACCCTGGTGGATGCTGCCGAGCAACTGGCTGTCAAGTCGCTCGGGAGCTCTAACGAATGCACGGAAACCACTTCTTTATCGTTGATAATTTAACAGGAATTAGCTTTAAGTGTATTTAGCAGCTCTGGCTAACATGATTGTCACTTGCCCCTTGTTAATGTCTCATTATTAGAAAGAAATGCCACGTAAAGGCTTTCACCATGAGAGAAGTTTTCTTTTCCTGCTGAACTGAGATCAAACTAGCTCGCAGAAAGGAATGAAACTCTGGTCTCTGAAAGAGAGTCCACACTCCCAAAAGTGTCTGCTAAACTGTGGCGAGGTAGGTCACTAATGATGGCTGAGCCTCTTCACCCACAGAGAGAGAGGAGAGAGGTGAGGTGAGGTGACAGTGGGTGAGGAGGAGAGGCGGAGGAAGGTAGACAAAATTGAGGCGGAGGGGGGGGGGGGGGGGGATGGAGGGAATAAATGCAACCGGGAAAAAACGGAATCAATCTGCATCCTTGTAGAAAATGATGTAAGCAGCCAAAGCGCCGCAGACTCCGAAGTGATCGAGATGTACAAGCAGTAACAAGCTCCAGTCTAAAGTGAAGGCTGTGGCGATGGAGTGAAAGTGGAGAGCAGTGAAGGCCACTAGAGATCAGGCAAAAGAAGATGTTTTAATTAGCAGACTGAGAAATGCCCGTCGCTCTGTGCGTTTGCGTGCGTGTTTGATGGCTTTAATTAGTCGAAGTGTAAGATGAAACAGAGGAAAATCAACAAAGTGGCATCTCTGCAAAGGTTAACAACCACCCACCCTCTTCCGTTCCGCCTTTTCTTTTCTCTCCTCTCTGATCCTTCCTTCCCGAGCGTTCGCAACAGAGGGAAAGAGGAAATGAGAGAGCGAGAGACTCGGAATGAGAATGAGGGACGCAGAAGAAGACGTGGTAACTCTCTTTAATCAAACCAGTAGCTCAAAGTGCCTTCAGCTTTATTGGCTCCAAACACACACACACAGAACAACACGCTTGTCCGAAGGCATACGAATTAAGTCGTGCCCTCCAGGAACGAGGGTGAGCTTCAGTTTCAAACCTGTGTCTCACTGTACAGATCACAGGTGGAGCCACAGAGATTACTGTGGAACTAAAAATCGAGTGTCTAGTTTCTGATGTCTTGCCTGCAGCTTGAATCACCAAAGAGATAATTTTTTTTTTCTTCCTCTTTCTACTTCACTGTGAGGGTGGCTTTAAGATTATTTAGGTGGTTGGGGAGGGGGGGGTTGACGGGACAGTTATGAGACAGGATGATATGCGACAGGTTTTAGTCTGTGGAGCCTGTAGCCCAGAGATGCGGTGACAGGAATTCAGAGTTTTTCATGTGTTTCTGGTTCCTGGGAGCTGTGAGTCATTACACTGTTTGTTACATCACGCCCCGTCGTCTCTGCCGATTGGTGGGTGCATGCTCCATTCACCTATTTGGATTTGGTTATTTTTCCTGTGGATGAGGAGAAAAACAATCCGTATCCGCAGCGTTCTTGTTTCCGTTTGTAGTCCGAGTAGTATTGACCAATCACGTTTTGAGCGGGCTTTGGTTGCATGCAGGTAAACGGTCCGTGTGGAGAGCAAAAGAGGCGGAACACATTGACCAAAATACATCTGACGACTATAAGGCTTTTTATTAGCTCAAAATTAAACTGGCTACTTGTGACACAATCTGGTCAAAGACGTCGTTTCTCAATTCTCGTGTCTCAAGCTGCTAATATGACTGTAAGCAATGAGCAGCCTTGGCCTGGATGTCCACTGGCTACCACGGAACATGAGAAATGATTGGGCGTTTTTCCTCCGAACATACTGCCTAGTCAGTGTATTACCTACTGTAGATGTCTGCACGCTCCCAGTTTGGGGAAACAGACATGCGTACCAGCAGGAAGCTAAGCAACTAACTGTTGTGGACGTGGGTGGACTTTTTAAAAAAGCGTCTGTTCGGATACACCAAAGTCACACAACAACACAAACTTTCCGATGGAGGCAGTGGTAGATCAGCAACTCCCGTGTTCTGCGAGCTAAAACGACTGTTTTTGTCAATGGAGCCTGGTGGCTTTGAAGAGAGCACAGATGGAAATAACCGCTTCAGTTCCCCGTCAGAAAAGGCTGCCTGACGGCAAGGTAAAGCGGTGACGGAGTGATAGGTGATCCGCCTGTGGTTAAT
Source organism: Bovichtus diacanthus (assembly GCA_943590825.1). Taxonomy (NCBI): domain Eukaryota; kingdom Metazoa; phylum Chordata; class Actinopteri; order Perciformes; family Bovichtidae; genus Bovichtus; species Bovichtus diacanthus. The sequence continues at coordinate 668,600 of CALSBV010010127.1, forward strand.
GCCATTGATTGGATGTCTATATAATGTCTCACAGCTGCTGATGCAGATGCAGAGCAAAAGAAACGATGAGGTTGAAGGCACTGCCTGCAGAGCTGAGAGACGAGGTTGTGTCGAGGCACAGATCTGGGAAAAGGAAAAACATTTCTGCTGCACTTTGGTACAACCAAAGTTGAGCTAGAGCTAGAGCTAGCCCTCCGGCCAAACTGAGACACCGTGGGAGAGAACTGACCAAGAACCCGGTGGTCACTGAGCTCCAGAGATCCTGTGTGGAGATGGGAGAAACTTCCAGAAGGGCAGCCATCACTGCAGCACTCCACCAATCTGGGTTGTGTGGCAGAATGGCCAGATGGAAGCTTTTCCTCAGTTGAAAGGGCTCTGTATACTGAGTACACATTTTGTTTTTGTCATATCTGTTTGACATGCAGGGGACCAGATTCATCGCAGTACACTGAAGAGGCTCATTACAAGCTCAGATTTCCAGCTATTGTGAGAAGTTGGAAAGCGTGAATAAATGAGCAGCATCTTGGTCTCCTTGTTAGTCTCCTCTCTCCTACTGTAAATGTTAATGTGGCTTCTTGATTTTTAATCTGGAAAAATTCGAACTATTGCTGTGAACACATTTCATCTCAAGAAATAATCCATCCATTCATGTCATCTACTTGAATGTTGTGTTTTAAATCGATTTCTTTCGTTCAAACCTAAACAAGCCATACTACTTTTTTTTTTTATTCTTTTTTTTTTTTTCTCCAATAGAAATGATCTTGTTACGTGAATTTCCCTGAATCATATAATCTTCCAGCATGTCAAAACTTGGATCTATAAAACCCCTAAAACTACTTTGGAATGTCTCTCTTACTGAGCACAAGATTTTGCACCTCTTTTGATGGAAAAGAAATATGCATCTACAACACCATAGTAATGGACATCATCACAGCGTATTTCATCGTATTTATCGATTTGGTGAAGAAGGAAATACAGGGGGAAAAATCGCCCTCAAAGATAATCCCCAGGCTAAAGTCTCTAAGACTCTTTTATCGTGCTCAAGAGCTGTGTGTGTGTGTGTGTGTGTGTGTGCTTCAGTATCTTTTCCTGCTCGTATTCTTCCATGCTATTTTTCCGTATTATGGTTGTTGACATATTTCCCAGTGGACTGAAAACCACCCTGGAAACACTTTTATACACAGTGGTAGATGATTATAGAAAACAAACATGAATGGTTAACTCTATAATGTTCAAGTGCAATTGTCTAGCTGCATGTTTGTAAGAGTTTATTCATCATTACTGTTTGATCTATGCCAGTCTGAGGAGGTGCGTGGCAGAGAGAGATATGGCTTGTGTGTGTTATTTGGCCTGTGAGGGTAAGTCTGAGGATTTTACTGCTGTTTTATAGTCCATTACAAGCCCATTACTGCAGCCTCATGGCCCCATTCTCTTCTTTTTATTCGGTATCTCTTTATGGCGTTAAGTAGCTAAATAATGATAGCAGAAGGGGCGTCAGTTCTAGCAGGGCTGCTGCACACTCAAAGACACAGGCGGGCAGTTCTTGGCAGGGAAGACGGCACGAGAGACAGCCAACACCACTTGAGCTGCGTTTCCACCTGACTGTCAAGCTGTCCAACCTCAAACTTTTGAAATGTCTGAATTAGGTTCGTTTCCACCCATTTGCTTGATACAGATAAATAAGCTCCGTGAAATGCGGTACGTCTGACAGAAAATGGAAAAGTCTTTCGAGAATCGATTGGTATTGTTCAGGTTATTTCCATTCCTTAGCGACAGCTTGCATTGGTTATATTTCATGTTGTGTAAAGATGAGAGGGAAAACAGTGGAGCTGAAGGGCTGGTGCTTTGCGGAGGAGGCATCAGCGGTTCCCTGGTGCGCCAAACCTTAGGGTCTATATGATGAGGAGGGTGACCGGCGGGTACACAAGGATTAGGACTCGGTCACGCTCTTCGGGGCAGAGCTGCCCACGCAACATTACCCTCTCAGTGACCTGCATGGCCTCTTCGCCTTGGCCGGCCCTCAAAGAGCCTCACAGAGGGCTTCAGTGCCGGCCTCGCCACCCAACCATGTGTCAAGCAGATGCAATGTGTCAGCTGCCCACCCATCTTTCACGACGTGTGTGAGTGGGACAACCTGCTGGCAGCCATGTTGTGCATGTTGGCTCACTGGAATGGTTGACACACACTAAATAGAACGGGACCATAATTCATTTTATCAATTACACCTGTGTTTACCGTACCGTGACATGTGGAAATGGCTGCTGTGAAAATGGCCTATTCATTCCGGGCCTGTCTCCCACCTTCAGCTTCTTTCGCCCCCATCCGAGAAGGATAGGGTGGGACCCGAGAGGGTGGAGCTAACTATATCCGGACACTGAACAAGACTCTCAGACGACCAAAATAAGCATAAACATACAAACGTAAACATAATTCTGTATTAAGACTTAAAACTAGCGGTTGAGACCATAAACTCGCCAGGAAATGGTGTACTGAGGTAATAAACCAAGTGAGAAGTAGGGTAATTTTTTCATAGACTTCTATACAACCGGGCTTCTTTTTGCAACAAGTGAAGTGGCCCCATGCCGGCTATTAGAATAAATGCAGGTTAAAGGCATAACAAAACACACAATAAGGTGCAAAACATATAATTTAATGATTACATATATAATGTAAATGTAATTATTCCATTTTATATTATGCACTTTATATATTATTATTACTTTGTAATATATATAATATAATACATATATTATTATTTACAATAAATATTACCAACACAAAAAAATCTAAGTTTTATTCTTTCTGTGCGGCCCGGTACCAAATGATCCACGGACCGGTACTGGTCCGCGGCCCGGTGGTTGGGGACCCCTGTTCTACAGTACAGTCGCCACCACTGCAGGCACAAAATGAAGTCATTAAATCATGTGCACTTAAACACTTAAAAAATAATACACAGCTGGAAAATGGCCTCCTGTGCAACCCACAACCTTATGGTTATAATTAGAGGATCTATCTCGGGGCCAATATGCAGCCTCCAGGTTTTTATGGACAAATGTAGAGGCCTCTGTTCATAGGATGGAAAGAGAGCCAGACATCTTTTAAAGTTAGAAGGGTTATTTGTGTTGTAAACCATTCATTCTATTGGTTTAAGAAACTCTAATCTAGCCACAATTAAAAGTTGCAACAATTCCTCATTTAAGGGAACATGCAATGGATCGACAAAGGCTGTTTCCTGTTGATTTTAAATGTCGCAGCTCCAGGTTTGTCTGTGTGTGTCATTATGAAGCATCTGTTCAACAAACGAGAAACAAAGGGAAGAGCAGCTTTACTCTGCCTGGCCTGGGTGCAATCCATCAACACGCATCATGAACTGTGTGTATGTGCGTGTATTTCCTGGTGATGGGGGCGTCTCAGAAGTGATTAGGGAGTGTTTTCAGCTCTCAGACATGTCATGAAGAAGAGAAGTCAAACGACGCTCCTTAACACCCACACGCACACACTCACTCACACACTCACACACTCAGCGCAGCCCAGCACAGTTTGACCCTATTCTGTTGTCATCAGGATAGCTTGCTAATTATGAAGAGCTTCTCTAACACTGACACACACACACACATACTGACAGCTTGTCGCTCGTCTCCCTACCCGGGAGTCTCGTGAGGGGGGTGTGTGTGTGTGTGTGTGTGTGTGTGTGTGTGTGTGTGTGTGTGTGTGTGTGTGTGTGTGTGTGTGTGTGTGTGTGTGTGTGTGTGTGTGTGTGTGTCAGAGCGCTGTTGTGTGGCAATTTCTGTTCTTTTGTCAAAGAGCTGTCTCCTGCTGTGAAGGACCAGAGAGGTGATTTGTCTCCCTCAACTCTGCTCTGTGCGACTGTGTGTGTGTGTGTGTCTGTATGCGACATGTGCATGTATGTAGCGTATGGCAAATTCACTTTTAACGATTAAAAACAATGGCTGAATTCCACTTAGTTGCTTCAGTTTCCGGGTGCTGGTATTGTACATGCTGGATCACTGTCATGACGTCACCATCATTAATGTTATCATTAACATCTATGCTTTTCATACTATTGAAAGGCAAAATGTCTCCTGTGAAGAACGCATACCAACCAAGCAGCAACGTCCAGGTTTGAAAAGTGAAGCCAATGTGTCTTTAAACTTGCTCTCTCTCTAATGGCCAGCAGGGGACAACTCCACTGGTTGTAAAGAGAAATCTGGTTCTATAGAAGTCTATGAGAAAATGACCCTACTTCTAACTTGATTTATTACCTCAGTAAACATTTTCTGGCTGTCAATCCCTAGTTTCAAGTGTTCTTCAATACAGCATGGTGTTCATTTTGTGATTTATGGTCTCATTTAGAGTAAAATAGACGATAAAGCAGGTTATATTTTAGGGCGGGGCTACCTCGTGATTGACAGGTCGCTACCACAGTGTTATCTGTGTTTTCGTCTGAGAACTTTAAGCCTTTCACAGTGTGTTTTCAGTTCATGAAAGATAATTGTAACATTCGTCCGGTTGTAGTTAACTCGTGTCACTTCTGGTTCCAAAACACCAAGATGGCGACGGCCAAAGTGCCAAACTGGAGGCATCAAAACGGAAGTTCATCGTGGCTACGTCCACTTCTTTTATACAGTATATCCTATCAATGCTACTTTCAAATATCTTTAATACATTTTTATATTAATGTGTTTACAGTCATTATAAGTACTTGAAAAGAGGGAAAGGAGGTCAGAAGTTGAGAAAGTCCAAATTGTTCACCCTGTTTTCTCTAGCATGTACCCACTTAAGAAAGAAATCCAGAGCCATGGTCACTACCACAGCAGGCACCAGCAGAGTGGCCTCCAGCACAGCAGGAACAAGAGGCTTCATGGAGTGGTGCGGAGGTGGAAGTAAGGAATTTGCATAAAACTGTTCCTCCAAAAAGAGAACTGGGCACAGTGAATGGCATCAGAGAGAAAGTAGCCTTTTCCTCTCTCATAGCCATACCAACATATGACAGAGGGGCAACGAGAAAGCGTTCCAAACCCCCAACGCACCATCCGACGAGTCAGACTCAAAGGAATCAGCGAGAAAGAATCGCTGTGGGAAGCAAAAAAAAACCCAACAACAACGTGAAAGAACGAGGGTCAAGATGTATGCAGAGTCTGCAAAAAAGATATGGCGAAAATCGGACAATGCATGTAAACTGTGGTTCCACGAGTCATGTGGGGAAGACTCTGGCGTGATTGAAGATGTCATTTCTGTTACTACAAACATTAGAAAAGAAACAAAGGGGAGAACAGAAGCTGACAAAAGAAGGGATGGTGTGATGAAGAGATGATGGATGAGATAATCATTAACAAAATCCCACTTTCTGTCGCCCCACCTCCTCCTCTCTCTCTCATTCTGTCTCTTTGAGCAAATTAATGTCTTCATCGTTGATATAATAAACTGTTGTACAGCTGTTCTGGGGCCCCTCGTGGGAAAACATAGGGAGGGAAATAATCTTTGAAAGGAACTGAACTGACAACAAGATGAGACAGCCTGTGTGTAAATGAGAGAGAGAGCGAGAGAGAGCGAGAGAGAGCGAGAGAGAGAGAGAGAGAGAGAGAGAGAGAGAGAGAGAGAGAGAGAGCCTCATCCATATTAATAAACTGCAGGTCTCTCACCCCCCTCCTGGGACTTATACCTCCCCTCGCTCTAATAGATCACACTCCATCTTTGATCACATGGCTGTTTGCTTCCATAATTAACTCAAATTCAATCTTTCAATCATCTATTCTTCTGGTGGACATTCATGATGGGCCACCCTGTATGTCCCCAACACATGTAATTATTGTTGATACTAGTTTTTTTTTTTTTAACCCCATGGTATTTAAATTTGTTTGATAAAGTTAGTGAGGGAGTTATATGTGTTTACGTATTCAGAGCTGCAGCTGTTTGAATGCAGTGAGTGTTAGAAGGACGCTGTCACTTTAAGGTAGAAACTTGTCATGGTCCTAGGTTTGTTTGTACTGCAGTTAGTTTCCTGTTTTATTTTGAAGTTCACTCTTAGACGTCATGCCATGTACCATGGGTCTTATTGGAGTTTGGTGGAGCTCAACAATAGGTGACTTTGTCTTCTAATCAGGAGTGCATTGGCAGCGAGACATATGTTACATACGCGTTTTACCATTATGGCTGTTGGAGAACACATACGTATCTCTCCCTCAAACTGTTGCTCCGGTACACACAGAGGCAACATGAAAATATAACAAGGCCATAATGTTGTGTTTTACACCTGTCCGCCAGTCTGAGCAAAGGTCTGATCAACCAGAATAACACCTGTGTGAGTGTGCAGAACTCTTAAAAGTCAAAGTGTAGCTTCAAATTAGTAGTGAAGTAAGACACAGAATGCCATTTGACTCACTGTGCTTTGCTACATTTGTAGAATAATTCACAAGTTAGAACACCTTGCTAAAGAAGAAAAGGGCAACAAATGTTCCCTGCAGCAATTTTGGGACACACTGTGTTGTTGAGAGAGCGCATAATGTAGTGGCCAGCCACTATTACTGGCCTGGAATGGAAGTATACAACAATACATTGCTAAGTTAACTGTTTAATTGCAGCTTGTGCCATTTCCACATGTAGGCCTACATCTACAATAGAAAACATATACATAATATATATATATAACAATACATAATTAAAAGAACCTTCAGAACCTTCACCTTTGTGCTACAGGTAATTAGTTATGATACTTGTACAGAGTAAAGAAAAGAAATGGGTTGCTTTAGTATCCATGAGAACCCAAAGTCTCTTCTGCCTCAGGCCTTGACTTGAATCCTGCATTTTGAGGTCCCTGAACACACCGGTGGCAGATCACCTCAAATGTTGGGATCACTTCCTTCAGTCCACTACGTTTGACCTTCGGCCAAAACAGCAACTCGTCACAAAATACAGTCCCTACTATTTAATGTTTGGGAAAGAGGCGAGGTGTCCCTCAGAGGTGCCAAAAGAGTAGGAAGTAAGATTCTCTAATGTTCTCATCCTCTTTTTGTGACAAATCCCTTCTACATTGAGAAAGAAAGTGTTGACTCCTTCTCCTCTGGCTGGTCCTCAACAGACAAACATCCACCACATCTACATCAACGGCCCAAGAACCATCTAACGATGCAGAAATTTGGACATAAACTGACAAAGCAGCCCAAATTATGCATTTCACAAATAACGGGCATTGACATTTCTCTCAGACATATGGGCAGGGAAGAGAAAGGAGACACTACAGTCTAGGATTAGGCCAAATAAAATATATTCACAATATCTGATTGTCTTCTACTTTTATAAAAAAAAAACTGAATATTTCTGGTAATGGTGGAATGGAAAGCTGGAACTTTAATTGTGTGTCCTACATGATGACTTCACTCTGGCACACACACACACACACACACACAATAAACAATCACACTATAATTATCTGCCATAGTTATCATACCGCGTACATTTGCTTGAGTATTATGTTATGAGTTAAATGTACCTGTAGCCTGTAGTATGTTAATTGTTAATCATAGGACATTATTTTAAAAGCTCTCGATGTTTCATTTGACGTGCTATAGTAGTGTAGTGCTGCTAACATGTAAACGTCAGTTCTCATTCCTTTTTAAGGTTTATTATAACTGATGAGGATGATAATTATAATAATGGGCTAATTCATAATTCATGGGTGAACATTCACACAGCCATTGGAAATGTAAGTGTAATTTAACCCTGCTGACTTGCATGTCTTTGCTCTTAGGACACTGGAGTGCTCTGCCTTGTAATGTATAATATTGTAACACAGTATAATGGGTAATCAATGTATTCAATATATATCTAATGTTAGAAGAAGACAGTGTGCCCATGACCATGGTTGTAATACACGCTTCAGGATTGCAAGTCCCAGACTTAATGGAGTCATAGATTAGCTGTAAAAGAATCAGGGGAGGGGGACGCATTTTGGCCCACTCTCAACCAATGAGGGCGGGGTATGTTGGGGCTAAAAGCACGAGCACAACTCTATTATCGTCAGTGTGATGCCGGTATCATACTCAGGTTTATCTCTGTCTTTTGAGGAAATAAACTATTGCATCAAACTTTGCATCTTTGTTTTTTTTTTTGGTTTATCTTTTCAGATTGAGTCACTGTGTGGTGTCATACCAGATGTGTTGGTCATCCTTCCACAGAGCGGGACTGTCTTTGTACCTCATGTATGACATCAAATCTCAATAGCAGAGGATGTACTGCAACAGCACAGTCTGAACTGCAGAATGCCTTTTATTTATACTTATATAAAAATGTATATTTAGACACATTTTTGCACAGACCTGTCTATTCTTTACCTGTTACTTGTTCAGCTTGGCGGTTTTTCTTCTTAGCTGTTATGTCTATTTCTGTGTAAGAACATTGAGAGCAATGCAAAAAAGTCAAATTCCGTGATAACTTTTTATTTTTCCTGGTTACTCAACAATAGGTCCTCGAAGGCTACGCCCACGCCACCTGTCTCACGCTGGCGAGTATCATCGGTTCATTGGAAAACCAGGTCATTTTACACACCTCCAACCAATGATGTTTGCATTAAGGACAGAGACACAACTCACAACTTATTATTCAAGGTTGTGCATCCCGAATAGATACCCATCAGAAGTACCAAAGGACTATGAGGTAAGACGCTAATAACACTTTTCATGAAGCGGAAAGAAAAAAGTAAGGTAAGCAGGACAATTTCAAGGTTGGGGGCGTATTGAAAACATTAGGGATTACTGTGCATGGGATGGAAGATGGAACGTAATATTTTGAGCTCATTCAGTCATAAATATTGAGTGTCCCTCTAACCCTGCCAAATACTGCAAAATAAAACATTGTGAAGAGCACATTTTGGCTGCGTTATGCTAACCTGTAACATTAACGCTGCCTTTATCCCAATGTGGAACATTATTACAGTTACAACCTACACCTGTGACTTTGACTTGACTTAAGTGTCCAAAACTTTTATTTTTTATTTTTTTAAACAAAAGGAACCTCTTCATAAGATGTTTCTCACTCTCATTGGCTCTGGATGGTGTCAGGCCTGATTGCTGATTGTCCTGTAGCTGCACTGATTGTTGATTATCCTCCACCTGGTGCCAGGGCAATATAGTAGGGATGGTTGGTCTCGTACGTGTACGCTTTAAGAAGGTCTATGACCAAGGCATCAGATTAATACATTCAAAGACAGTTTTGCATGAACACTGTGTGTGGAAAATTGTGTCTCTATATCATGCTTTTTGGTCCAACAGCTACTCAAACGTAACCTCGGATGGTGTGAGAATAATCAATATGTAAACTGTTACAATGAGCTTTATTGTTCCTTATTTAGATGTAATATGTGATATAAAGATGTTATTGAATTAAGTAACTTAGTGGCCAACCTACTGTGAAATAAGAAGCAATATTTGTAAACTGAAGAGGAAGAGTACACCACCTAAAAGAGACAGAAGATCTGATTGGAGCAGAGAAGCTGAGAGGCGTGGCCTAAGTGCCAACAAGGGGCCAATAGGAGCTGGCCTCAGCCAACCAATGGGAGAAGACTATACCTGAAAGGTATAAAATATGTAGTAAACTAGAGATCTGTGAGACAGAGGAACTACTTAAATGTGGTCTGTGGACGGTGAAATAGATATATTTATAATATCATCATCAATAAATACAGTTAATATGAAGAGAAGTTTTCTGAAATTGATTTCTATGCGTCTCTATTTCAAATTAAATGAACACAACAATGGCCATGTGCCTATAATATCTCTACAGAGATCCATATCAATGTATTGATCCCATCAGGATCCGGTGTGTGGTTCTCATCGTCTTGTCCTTCTGTAGTGTAACTTTAATTGATACGTTGGTTAATATTCACCAAGGGATTTTCGAGGTTTGCATTGGGATAAGTGTCCTTCGCAAAATTTGTGAAATCATGAGCACACTTGTTCCTGCTAAACAGAGGGATTGAGAGAAAATGACACCAAATTCAGACCCCTCCACCAATTCTCTCCAAATAAATTCTACCCTGTAATTTGCTCTACAACCCTCCTTCTTGCTTTCAGTTAAAGTGAAGAGTGTCTCCACATTTCTCAATCTTGCTCTTTTGTTGGAAACAGATTGCCCTGTAACAGACAACAGCTGGCAATGGACAAATTGCTGCTACAGAAACGCATGTCTCACAAACATATGATCCTTCTAAATAACAGAACTGTTCATTATTTTCAGGTGTTTTTAATTTAATCTGTACACCTCGCAACTGTCAATGTTTTTGTACTGTCAACAGCAGCTACAGTACCGTCCGGGAACTACAAACAGAGCGTTCCCTGCTGCTTGTAATGACCCAGTTATCGTTAACACATTTGGACTCCTTATTTCCCCTCTCATCTCTTCATCCTCGTTTCTTCCTTTTGGAAAGGGCAGGATTGGAGACACACTTGTTGCTATGGTGACGTGTTATCATGACGCCAGTCTTCTGATGACCTTTACCAATGACACCATTTCCTACGGGAACATGAACTGGAAAGTCCATGTGATCCTTTTTCGCAGTCAGAGCCAAATTGACCCGCTGGTTAGCATTTGTAAGCCAGGAAGGAATGGTGTATAGCAATTGTAGTTGTTGTGATATAAGGTGATAGCGAGTAAAATAAGTGTTATGGTACACGAGGACTAATGGTACTGTCACGTTGGCTGATGCAGCTAACGTTGATGGAAGCCAACAAAAATTGTTTCGACGTTAGCTTGCCTCCTTGCTAGCTAGCCGGCCGCCACAAGTTGTAAACCCGCGTCCATTGTTTCCATGCTTCCATGCTGGGTAACAAGAGTAGCAGCATGCTAGCTAGCTGCTGGTCTTTATTCTTTGGAGATAAAAAGAACAAAACCCTGATGAAATGTGGAAACGCACACTAACGGGAAAGACAAAACCTATTTATTTCATTGTTGACATTGTCCTTTGGCTGACTGTGGGGTTCAGAAACCACTCGACTTGGCACCGAAGTCGGTAGTAACTAGTTTTCTATAAATACCTGCAGAATTCGAAATATGGGGAAACGACGGGAAACTCAAGAGACATGAGATCCCCAGAAAGACCATTTGAGAAAATGAGGGGGCGCTCAAAAATGATTGTTATGTTTGGTGCCAATGTTTGTACATTTATATTTTCCAGTATATTTAGCTTCCTAAAATAAAAGGCTAATAGTAAAGCACTTATCAACATGCATGTTTGTTCCAGCATAACCTTTCCAATAATTTGTGTCTAATAAACACTAATGTTTTCCTGCTGTGGCCTCAACACATGTTCCGCACTACAGCCGACATCGTCAACATTGGCTGGACATGTCCACTGTGCATTTTTATTGTTTCTCTGCAGAAAGCGATTTAAAACAAAAACAAAACATAGCAACGGTGAATATGTTTATTGTTTCTTGGTTTTATCTCAGGCTAAATATTCTTGGTATGAATTCAAATCTATTGATAGTATAATTGTGCACGTAAACTGGCACGTTCATGTATGTGTACAGTACCCCCCACCCCCACCCAAAACCACAGTGTAATGTGAACATTTGATACGTGCATTTTTTTATGCTTTATGATTAAAACAGTGGTTGAGCTGTTGGACTGGAATTATGTATAAGGTGCGCTGTTATACAATTTAACAGACACCTAGACAATTCAAAACAGCTATTTTCTGTGAATATGTTGTAAAGCATGATGACTTTGATGAATAATAATAAATGAATTTAGTTCCTCTCAGTTTTTCTCCAACTGCAGTAAATAGCACAAATTTGGTCGTTTTTTTTTTTCTGGTCTGAAAAATCCTCATACACATTTTGGAAGTTTTGCTTTCATTCATAACTTTATAAAAAAAGTAAAATGCATTTGTCACTAATATTGAGACTAATTTCTCCCCATAAAATAGCCATTAAGGAATCAGAATTCATAATCGCTGAAAAACTAGATGTGGGTAGTAATTCAGACATCGGAAACAAGACTAGGAAAAAGGTCATCAACAATTTGACTAATGGATATGTTAAAATGCATCATTAGTGAGCACACGCTATTTAGCTTGGTTAGCTGAACTTGAATACATTAAAAAAATCTGGTAAAATGTAGTTCATTTAGACATTCTTATTAAAGAGGTTAAATATTGGCTTGTACATGTGTTTTTCAAAGGGAGCCATCGTTGGTGTTCGGGAATCTTTATGTAACCTCTGAGCCACCGACTCCAAAGATCATAGACTTTATATATAGTCGTGAGACTGATGCCGCTGATTTAACTCGGTTTGTTGACGCTCAAAGCAAAGATATAATTCCCAATTCAGTCCAAACGTTTCCTGTTGCTTCTGGTATGTGTGTTGATTAACGACGCTGAAAATATCTCTTTTATTGTTGCTGCAATTGTAGTAGCAAGAACAACACACACACACACACACACACACACACACACACACACACACACACA
>CALSBV010010127.1:699139-711577 GCA_943590825.1 Bovichtus diacanthus
CTTAGCACACCGAATAGCAAACAGTATGCTATAAACTACCTACTTAGGACACAGAATAGCAAACAGTATGCTATAAACTACCTACTTAGCACCGAATAGCAAACAGTATGCGTTTTAGTATATTGTTTTGTCTTGATGTGCAGCGAGACGATTGTTTGCTAACGTGTTAGCCGCAACATGAGCTAAGTCTGATCTCGATATATTTCGATCATAAGTTATGTTTTTTTATATCTCCAGATAATGCTGCACTGGACACCAACCTCTCTCTCTATTGCTTGTTCTAAATCTTCTGCCTGTCTTCATCTCTGTGCCAGTTTCGCTGTAGCTCAGCGGCCAGTCAGTCATGTCACATACTATCCAGCTCTGTCTTTCTTAGTCTCCGTCATCCAGTCACGTCAACCCTGTTTTCAGCTTGTCCACCTCACACTTATGTCTGTCTGTCTCCGTTTGTTTTTGCTGTCCCGTCCCACTACTGTCAGTAGTTGAAATTTGTAGTCTATTTTCGATTGTCCGAGCCTATCTTGCTCTGCTGTTCATTTTTTTCTTGTCTCTGTCTTACTCTCTCGCTCAAAGTCTAAGTCTCTCCCCGCCTTCCTCTTTCTCTGCCTGTTACTGTAATGAAATTCCGCTCTTTGATGTGCTGACCCATGACAAAATGACACAAACCTTCAGCGCACACGTAGAGAAACCAGTGGAACCAGCATTGTAGTTCTGAAAGGTGCCAAAGGCAGTGACAGTTAGGGACCCAGACTTGAAGTCCACCTAACGTCCAGCCTCTCGTAAACATTCGATTGTGTTGGCACATTACGCAGATAATGAAGAGGCTCGGCCTAAATTCGGTATCCTGAGGCCCGTTCCATACATACCCCGTGCAAGGATCCAAACTACGATGGTTTGATGTGGGGGTGCTGCCACCAAATATGCAACGCAACATTTTTTAATCTCATCAACAACCATTTGTACCCGAAACAACAATGCTGCACTCGAACACATCCAACAACGGCAGACGAAGGGGAATGAGTGTGAAGCTGTTTAATGTGCAGCTCTAATCTCAGGAGGCATGTCTACGGCTGGCAGAACACAGATTTCACTACAGAAAGATGTTTCCGCGCATTCACGATGATATAAAAGTTCTCACAGTCAAAAGCAAAGACTTTCTTTTTTTTTATCAATGACTGCAGACATGCTGCTTTATTTGAGGAGTCAGCTAAAAGATATTGGAATACAGACGCACAGATGCAGTTTTCTTCAACAATTAGAGTTAACAAGGGGATGACTCATTCATGTACAAATGGTCAAGTATACTTTTATATCATAGGTCTTCAACAGGGGGTCCGTGACCCCTGAGGGAGTCCTCAGAGTCACTGCTGGGGGACCTCCAAATTACTGTTTGATAATGTTTTGAAAGGGTGATTTTTTTGCCTTCAAAAATTTTTATATCTCTGAAAATTACAGAAACATGGATCCAACATATTATTAGCAAAATCGGCCTATTGCAGCACACTCAGAAACTCTTCCTCGCTATCGCAACTTTCAGTTGAAAAGTAAAGCATTGCTGCCACCTGTCAATCAGCAGAATAGTGTGGAACGTGCCAGGATTGTGTATCGTGTGTGACACAAACAAAAACGGGGACCTACTCCATCGTCCTACTGGAGGACAAATCCTCCACAGGGTACTTTAAACACATCCATGGTCTGTACAGCACGTTCGTCGTGTGAAATGAGCATCAAATGACACCCACAATGCTTTGCGACTTGGCTAGTCTGTGCTGCCCTTGAGAGACGCCTCATGAATCCACAGATTGTATATGTCGTGTTTATGAGAACAAACACATATTCTTGCAAAGTATCTGGGAATATACTGCACCAGATACAGCACGATGAGTTCTCCAGGTTAGTGGCGTGCAACATGCTCACAGGTTACATTTTTAACACTTGTTTTGTTTGCCATTCAGGAAGCATTTGCCATTTAATGGGAATTTACCTTCCAGTACAGTGACTACATTAATTTTCAGTACAGGAGGCCCCTGAGGGATATGAAGCCCTGACCCTGGCAGCGTTTGTGTCCTACCCTACCCACTGAACTTTGAAAAACCATCTCCGTTTATGATGTTTATGCAATGTACTTTGTTAAAGATTGATTGTCTTGGCATTTGAGTAAAGTCTCCAGGAATGCCAGTCAAGGTAAGAGCCGCTGACTTTGGATCTGTGAGAGCGATATATGAAAAATATTAGTTTCCTTTAACCTGGATATGTCTGAGTTAAGTTGATTAGAGGTGGACTGTGGCCTCTCTCTGTCTCTCTGCTCTGTCTTCATTGCAGGTGCAGAGGTGTGCGTGTGTGTGTGTGTGTGTGCGTGTGCGCGCGCGTGTGTGTGTGTGTGTGTGTGTCAGTGATGGATGTATTGCAGATGGTCTCAGCTCCATCTAATTATGCTGTGGACACTGGAGGAAGTCCCGCACAGAGGTCACATAGGACACACACACACACACACACACACACACACACACACACACACACACACACACACAGAAAGAGAGAATCAGAGTGAGTGTGCTCGAGGTGCTACTGTTAAATTTCCTTGTTCTTAAACAGACTGCAGTAGTTGGAAATGTCAGTGCAACCTACACACACATACTGTATCAAGGGTACTACACACACACACACACACACACACTCCTTTTATTCCTATTGACTCATCGTTTTCCATTCTTGCTGGAAAATTTGGAATTTACAAATGTTTCCTCGTTATTGTTGTCTCTTTATAAAGCGTGATCAATAGCTGTGGTGTCCCACAGTCGCAGATTGAATGCTTTGAGTTTATGGAGGGTGATAATGTACCCCTCTTCACTGCCCAGCACAAGCATAAAGCTGTTCTCAAACGCATTAAGCACTGCGGTGTAAATGTATAGGTTTTACATCTAAGTTAAGTAGGCTGCATCATTATATCATCATCCATCCTTGAAGTCCAAATGTTGCGAAATTTACATTTTATGGGAATACTCTGTTCAGCTACAGTGAACCATCTGTTCAACAGCCTCCAGCTCTACTAAATGGACTAAATGTTTTTTGTACAGTGGAGAGTCCCTGCAAGTAATGACTCTAAAGCATAACAGGAAAAATAATGAGCCTGCATCGACAGTAAACCGCTTTAGAGCCTTGATTTACTGCACATGTTGTTGTGCTGCAGCTGGTGGACTGAATTGAGTGAATTGAGAATGATTTTGTCAGCATCTCTTTGGATTTCCCCAACATGAACAGCACACAAGATTGAACTCAATTTGCACAATTAATAAAATGGCTGGGAAAGCAGAAAAAAAACCCACAACACTATTACTTGTAATCCCTGATAGAAAAATCAATTTTGACTTAGATTATTGTGATACAAAGCTACCAGCCGTAATAAAACGACAACAGATCCAATATGAGTTTGTGTGAAAAACACTATCCTTCCTAATAACTCTAATAACTAATTTAGCATCGAGTGTCACAGTTCAAGCACACAGCAATAACAGTTGAAGAGAAAAACAAAACAAACTGAAGAACCCCAGGAGAGGAGATTTACAGAGGGACCACCTCATTTGGTCGGCTGGTTGTGACATAACCTTGCAGAGATGAACAGAAAGTTTACAGTGGTGCCAGCCGCTCCGTGAGGCCGCACTTTGACGCAGCGGTGCTTTGAGGTAAAGGCTGACGTGAGTGAGCGAACATGCTAGCATTTGCTAAGTAGCACTAAGCCATAAACTGTATAAAAGAAGTGGATCTACGGAGTCTGAAAAGTAAAGTGGAAGTGCCCTGAACCTTTATTATTAAATGACCAGCAGGGGGCGACTGTACTAGTTGCTAAAAGTGAGAAAAATACTCTTCTTCTCACTTGATTTATTACCTCAGTAAACTTCTTCCTCGTTTGAAGTCTTCTTCAATACAGCGTGATGTTCATTTAGTAAATGATGTTCCCATTTAGAGACAATTAAAGCAGTGTATGCTTTAGGGCGTGGTTACCTTGTTATGGACAAGTTACTACCTCGGCGTTGCAATGCGTATCACAACCCAGCTCCACTCTTGTCCAAATATGGTCAAATTTGGCAACCAAAAAACCAACATGGCCAGAAACCAATAGGTCTCATCCAACCACTTCTTTTATACAGTCTATGCACTAAACACACTAAACACAAAATATAGTTGAGGTTGATGGGAACGTGTAAATGAAGTAGTTTTGCAAGTACTTCAAAAGTCAGGGGATCACCAAAGTCGCTAAGATTCTTCTTCTGGGGAACATGAATATCTGTATCAGAATTTGTACCAATCAATCCAATAGATGAGGTATTTCACTATATAAGTGAACTTTACTTCAAGTCAGTATCATTCATCCTATGGGGACCATGGATATTTGTACCAAATTTCATGTCAATCCACCAAGTAATAGTACATTTCACAAAAAAACAGAAAAAGTCCTCCATAATAGTGCCAGAGGGAAAGTCAGGGGACCATGAAAGTCAGTAGGATTCATCTTCTGGGCACTATGAATGTCTTTTCAAAATGTCACAATTGTTTCATCCAGTTTTTGCAATATTTTAACACGTTCTCACTCCCAACTCGTCAAACGCTTCAAACTATGACGCTCCACATACCACTCATTACATTACACTGTCTTTTCAAAATAAACTTCTGTGTCCCCAGGAAACCACTTGGTTAGGTTTATGCAACAAAACTACTTGGTAGGTTTTGGAAAAGGTCATTGTTTGGGTTAAAATAAGTACCTTTGTTACGTAGTTTAGTACACAACTCAAGTTAACTACCTAACTTCTTTGACCGATTCAAATTTCCATGCTGACCAAAGTGTTGGACATCCTGTGTAACAGGTACAGCACTAAGAACATTTCCTGAGCTGAAACAACATTATGTTTTAACTGCGATAAGGTTCAGCTGCCAGGTCGCTCTTCCTTATCACTTAATGCAAGCTTTGCCCGTACCGCCCATGGTTGTTTCCATGAGTCCATAACGTTGAGCCACACTGCTGTCAAACTTGAGACCAATGTCTCTCTTAAAAGTCTGAGGTGGAGCTCGAGCAGGTTGAGTTACTAGAAATGTCAGGAAAACTTTGCAACCATGAGATTGGTCTCAAGAAAAACAGGGGAGAAATAAAGACGACGTTCTCTAAGATAGAGTTTTTCCTCAGGGTCACCCGACATGGCACCGTGTGTCAAGGTAATGGGAATGTCAGTCAGTGCAACAGTAAAAATATCCTGTAGGAATGCATCATTTCTCCAGGTTTCATCATAATCTCATCAGTGGTTTCTGACATATCCTTCATGCATGACATCCAGCTAATTTTCATTAGAAACAAGTGAAACGCTCTCAGCCCTTTGAAGATTTGTTCAGATAGAAACAAATAATGATGATTTTGTGCAGACAAATTGAGTTGGATAGTTGTTCTTGTCTGCTTAATTTATCTTTAATAAGGAAGCTGTCGCCCCTGTGGCCTGGCACCTGCTGTCTTCCCGGAGTAAAAGTACTTTGAGTACATTTACAGTACAGCTTAAACTCTCCAGGAACATTTGGTATTAGATGGTCATAAGAAATACAAATTAAACTCTCCTAACTTTTAAATTCAAGTTAAGTGATTCTCAAGCACAGTCTAGAGAGCAATTGCCCTATTTTTCCAGCAAAGAAAAAGCCAAGCTATTAATGGCTTAGCACAGATAAGCCCAAACGGTGTTAATAAAAGATTGGATAATGATTTTTAAAGAAAGGAGAGGGGACAGCACATAGGGCAGAAATAATTAATCATGGTGAATGGAGGAAGAGAAAAAAGAGATGCAGAGCAGAGAGGGAGGGGGGGGGGGCAGATACAGACAAGGCAAGAGAGGACAGTAAAAGATGAAAATGACGAGAGGGGGAAAGGGAAGGAAGGGCAAGAGGTTAGGAGAAGAGAGCGATGAGAGGGGGAAAAGATAATGCTAATATTATAAAGAGACAGACACCGAGCAGCAATGATTAATTACCGCGAGTGGATGGAAGGATGACGACAAGGAAAAAAAGTAAGGCAAGAGAGGAGGGGGGAAAAGATGGGGGAGAACAGGGAGAGGTGATGGGAGAGTAGAGTAAAAAAATAAATAAAAAAAGGTACGTTTTTTTTGTCAAGAGTAATTTACAGTTTAAGCTCAAAGTTCAACATCACGAAAATGACAGGTTATCAAAAACATAGGGTGTGATAGTCTGGACCTCGGTGCCCTGAAAGTACTCCTGTGACTGTATGACCAGGGTAATTAGACTGAGAGCAGAGCAGGTGACGCAGCACACCACTTCTTTGGAAAAGTACCTGTATAGAAAATTGCATAGACGCTGTTCTGGTTCAAGAGGGAATGTCACTCCACCGGAGCAGTGCAGGCTCTGATTTCCCCGCTGAATGCACGTCTGCAACATGCATCCAGGGCTGGTAGGGCCACTTGTAAAATGTGTCTCATACAGTTACCAATTACCTAAATAAAAAAGGAAGTCAGTAACCTAATACAAACTATGAAAGAACTTTAGAAGTGTAACTTGAATCGTTTTCGCTACTTTTGGATTACATCAACGCCAAATATGCAAATATGGACATCAAAAAAGTGTTATTTTCATTCAGTATTGACATTTTTACCGCAAGGTTGTGTGAGTGAGTGAGTAGCAAGATAAAAACTAAATTGAAGCTGCAGAAGAAGAACTCTTCTTCTTCTGCTGTTGTTACCGGCAGCAGAGAAAACGTGTCGGCAGACTTTAGAGTGGGAATATATGCTGGTTTGTTTGTTAAATGAAGAAATAAAATTGGTCACTAGCATGTTTACAGATGGTGTTCCAGGAAAATATCCTCCACGTTATTACACTACCACCAGCAGCCGGACCAGTTGATACAAGGCAGGATGGATCCATGCTTTCATGTCGTCGACACCAAATTCGGACCCTGCCATCTGAACGTTGCGGCAGGAAATCGAGACTCGTCAGGACCAGTTTTTTTTTTATCTTCAATTGTCCATTTTTGAAGAGCATCATGCCAATTGTAGCCTCAACTTCCTGTTCTTCAAATGAGTGCAGCGTTACTGTCATTAACAAAAACTTTGACGGAATGTGTTCGTCAACACGACTAGGACGAGACGTTGACGAGACGGCAAAAAGAAAAAAACAAAACAAAAAAAACATGAGACAAAAAAAAACACGAGACTTAAATGTAGTTTTAGTAAATAAAAAAAATAGCTGACAAAATTAAGAGAGAAAACATTTTGACTTCAGTGCCATCTAATGGGATAAATAGTTAAATAAATAAATAAAAAATATATATAAAAATATATTTTCTAGTATTAAGTACAAAGCTACTTTTTTGCATATCTAAATGTGCTCCGTTATAATTGTAAGATACAGTTATGTTTCAATATCATCACGACAATCACGACACATCATCAGGTAGAAACAAACGTGTTTTTCCGCTGCCGCTGAGAAACTGGATTAAAACGCTTTGAGTTATCGTCGACTAAAACTGAAGGAAAAAAATGACAAATAGGTGACTAATAAAACTAAAAGCATTTTCAGACTAAGACAAAATCTAAAATAGCTGCCAAGATGAACACTGCAGGACTTGTGCTGCTGTAGCCCGTCTGCTTCAGGGTTCCACGAGTTGCGCTCTCCGACATGCTCTTCTGCAGGACCCGGATGTAACTCATGCATATAACTCATGTTATTTGAGTTACTGCTGTCGTTCTATCAGCTCGAACCAGTCTGGCCGTTCTGCTCTGACCTCTAAAAACAAGAGATCTGCCTCTCACTGGATATCTTCTCTGATGCAATCAGATGCAATCATCAAAGGTACCATAAAGTGGGGGTGGTAAACAAAAAAAAAAATACAATTTCAGTTTACAATGCCGATTTACACATCAATCATAATGCTATTTCAAAATGGAATAAAAGCATAAAGTATTTGTTTGTTCATAGCAGGGGCTTTATGCAATCTTCTTGATTTGTATGCGTATGCGTGTTGTTTTCTATTCAGAGTCCCACTGTGGCAGAAACAAACAAGTTATTACTCCTGCTGCTTTCCTTCTCTGTACCGCATCTTTAAACAAATAGCAGATGGAAAATTAGGTTTTTATGTAGCAATCTTTTATTTACACAAATGCACACACACACACACACACTCGCTCAGCTTCACATACAGAGTCGGTAGAAATCTTGCTTCCTATTTGAATCTTAAATGTTTCCAGAGTTCTCAGGTTGTTGCCTCGGTGTCGTACATCTGAAAGCACAGAGCCTGCATGGTGTAGTGATTAGAGTGTCAGCCCTGTAACTGGAAGGTCACAGGGTCAGCCCTCCATGACCCCCCCCACCCCCCCAGTCTGCAGAAATATCTTTGGCCATCTAACATCCAGCAGCAGCTACATCCAGTGGTTCTCCCGGCTGAGGAAATCTTTGCGGTGGCCGTGGACGGTGCTGCGTGGCCAACATGTAAAAAGATGCAGGCTGTACTGGGCAGATTCAAAATATATATATATATATATATCTATATAGATAATATTCAAGTACCCTATCCTATTATAGTTTATAGATGTCTTTATTGAGTGACAACCAGCTGAGGTTGTACTGATTCTGGAGTTGTGAAAACTTGATACTGTAAAAAAATAAAAGCCGTCTTTATTTTCATTATAGGGTAAATGGAAAGGTCTTAATTGGGTCTCAGATGGGTAAATAAACCTTTCATAATACAGCAAGTTGGAATAGAGTGAACATTTACTAACAAAAAGTCAAGCATTAGTCGTAAGCATGCTTTTGCTTAGTAGCAAACGTGATTGGCGAGACATGAAATGTTGTCAAAGTTCATCTACCACAGAGGACGGACCTCAAAGGTTTGGTGTGTGGGATCAGAGGATGTTACATAACCTGCTTAACACACCTTTTGACTCCAGCTGCTGTGTCTGATTCAACAGATTATGTAACAGTGCTGCTATTACTGTTTTGCTATTGTTGTAGAACATTTGTTCAACAGCTGAGAAGTGCCTCGACTCGGGGTCTTGAAATGCTAATTTCCAAGGGAAGCTGCCACAACAGAACATAATAATGGAGCTTTTGTCTTCAAGTGTCGCACACTTCATTTTTACATTTTTTTTATATTTCTTTATCACAAATTCAGTAACCGTCTCTTTGTGTGGGGTTTAAGAGGTGTTAATCTTGAGAACACACTGTAATTCCTTTAAAAAAGCGCTTTGTGTATCGGAATAACAAGAGCATCAGACGTCTACACTGTTCGTACAGCAGACCTCTGCGTGTGTATTCATTTGTATTCAACAGCTGACTTGTAATTTGCAGCTACGAGCAATCAACCCTGCTTGGGCACGCTGGCATTACGTTATTAGTGAATTAAAATGCAACCATTAGGACAAATCATGGAAACGCATGTTCTGTGGTAATCACGTTAGTGATGATCATAAGTACCATATGCTACATGCGTCTCACATTTCTGCATTGGTACAGATGTTGTTGCACTTCCTATAAATGTTGGACTTTGGGTCTTCTGTATATTTTCCTACATCACATACTTTATTTTGGCATCAGGTGCGTCATGAGAACATGCTTGAATTTTCAGTCTACCAGAGGGATTGAGCACTAGTCCGAGACTAAAGGTGTGTTCAGACAGAAAGCAAAGTCAATTTTAAACACGGTTCAATTGCATGCAAAGTCAATAGGAAGAGGCAAACTTGTGGAAATAGATGTAACAATACAAAGACGCCCAGTCGGGGTGGTTCTGTGAATACAAATTTCACTCAAACTCTTGTTTGGGTTGGGTTTGATCCGCAAAACTACCCTAAATGTGTTATTGCTGCATGCGAAACCAATGTTCTGTCAGATTTGATGAGATATTCCAAAGCAAGATAAATGTGACCACAAAATAAATGAAAAAAGTAAATTTTGATTTTGAGGTTATCAATGCATGACAAGTTTGTGATGAGGTAAAACACTTTATTGGGTAAAAAGGAGTGTTTTGTAATGAGTGTTACATTTAGAGAGACATACAGCAGTGCTGGGAAACCCTTCCTTCAATAGCCCATGTCATATTAGGCAAATGCAGAGTTCGAGAAACATCTTTTTCAGGTTCCCATGATGTGCTATATAGAGTAGGGGGAACACAGGACCTTGGGAACGTAGGAATGACCCCAACTGCAGCGCCCGGATGAACCCTCCCCGTGTAACCTGCCTAATGGTGGGTCAAAAATGTGAAGTCTGGCCTGAGAGAAGTGCAGGAGCAGAGGGCAGGCGTTTATCTAACTCGATATCTTTTTAGTTGGCAATCCATCCAATGGGTTGTTGAGATATTTCTCTCTGGACGTAAGCGTTGAACCAAAATACCATCGACCTAGCCAAACGGCATCAAAGCAGCAGGTGCTTTTTAAACAAGCATCCTCAACTGAGCTTATACAGCGTTTCATTAGGATATGATAGCGAGGCTCTTAACTACCATGGTCACCTAAAGCTATTAGACACAGACTAATCGTTCGGTACTGTCCTTACGGCCACAGCCATCACACGGATTAGATTTCCTTATCCTCGCCGAGTGGATGAGGAAAGAAAATTATTTATTCATTTGAATCGCTGTTACCCATTAACACTACTAGGAGTGTGTCGGCTTCCGCGTGCACGCGTGTGTAGCCCACAGCGCCGCGTGCGTCATGGAACTCTCCTGCTTCTGTGAACCTGCACACCCGAGGATATTAGTAATGCATTTTCAGGTCCATGTAAATGAATGATTCGAGTGTATTAGACCACACTAATACAGAAACAAAAGGCAAACACACTTGGGCCCATTATTGACCTGTAATGGAAAAGCTAATTCTGAAAAAGGATGTGTCGCCTTTAAAATTCGCAGTGTTCATTTCTGCAGCTGATGTACTAAAAAGGTACTAAATACAGTTACACGTAATGCAGCATGCAGTGAGCCAGCTTGACAAAAAGCGAGGTCGACAGTACGCATCTTCTTGTGGGGGAAAAAGAAAAGGACCACAGTGAGTCAGTCAGACGGATGAGGATGGACAGTCTTCTGCTTCAGACACTAAAGACCGTGCGGAGACCTACGAGAAGCACGAAATGGCAGAGAGAGATGGAGGCCTGCAATAAGATGGAAGCGCTCTTCTTGCTGTTGTGAGGGTGTCATATTCTTCCCTAATGACCAATCTTCTTGATTTTTATGGCTGGTGGCAAACAACTTTTTGGCACATTACCGCCGGCAAACTGAATTTGAATGTGGATCAGGAAAATGCACGTGTCATTAACTCCAGACCGACGCAGCCCCCCAGCTGTATTATGTAATAAAAATCAATATATATGATGTTACAATGCACCTTATAATGTCCTTAATTTGAAGTATTTTGAATGTGTAAATTGTCACTATGTGCCTTATTTCCATCCTTATTTTAGAAATGTTAAATGGTGTTGAATTAAGTGACTACGCCTAAGAATGAGCAATATACTGTGAAATAAGAAGCAATATCTGTAAACTGAAGAGGAAGAGTACACCACCTAAAAGGGTGAGAGAAGATCTGATTGGAGCAGAGAAGCGCTAAGAGGCGTGGCCTAAGTGCCAACAAGGGGCCAATAGGAGCTGGCCCCAGCCAACCAATGGGAGAAGACTATACCTGAAAGTATAAAATATGTAGTAAACTAGAGATCTGTGAGGCAGAGGAACTACTTTAATGTGGTCTGTGGACGGTGAAAGAGGACGGACCACAGCTGTGTACTTTTGTAATGCTCATCATCCTCAAATAAATATCGTTTACCTGAAGAGAAGTTTTCCGGGATTGATTTCTACACGTCTCGATTTCAAATTAAAAGAACACGACAATTATGAATGGAACCTCGTGGACGTCGCGCAAACCTGTACAAGTCCGCAGAACGCGGAAACATGTCAAGCCGTGATGCATGGAGGTGGCCTACAATGAAGAAGCATTAGTGTTTAAGTGATTCACCTTGTTGCCTTCCATCCGTGTCATGGTATTCAAGCACTGAGCTACAGGAAGGAAACAGTCTGTTCATTTGCATTACACCATGTAGATCAGGATCAGAGCAGGTATGGATTGAGTTTTAATGTAGCGGGACTATGACGGAATGAATAATGACGTTATGTTTATTAGCAAACTGACGTCTTGTCGCCAATATCCGTGTCAAAAAGATGATCTCTGCGAAGATCTCTTTCGGTATTGTCTCGTGTCAGTAAGGCAACAACATGGACAACATGTTGCCCCTCAGCAACGTCTTGTCCAGAACTGTCGCACATCACTGCCTTCAAAAAGGAGAAGCAAAGCGGTGTCACGTAGCACGGCCCGTCCCAAAGCTCTCCACCAACGGGTCATGTTAGCTTCATGGACGGTGGTGTGTGTGTGTGTGTGTGTGTGTGTGTGTGTGTGTGTGTGTGTGTGTGTGTGT
>CALSBV010010127.1:711587-742661 GCA_943590825.1 Bovichtus diacanthus
TGTGTGTGTGTGTGTGTGTGTGTGTGTGTGTGTGTGTGTGTGTGTGTCCTGTCTTTCTGTCAGAAGGGCTGCAGGTCATGTGATGGAACACACATCTTCTCCCTCATCTGCTCTGGCCTTACTCTCTTTCTGTGTCTCTCTCACACACACACACACACACGCCTCAACTCAGGTGTGATTAATCATTCAGTGGTTCTGCCCCAATCGCACCGGTGCGAAATGAACGTCATGTGTACGTGCGTGTGCGTGTGTGAGACAGAGGGTAAGAGGATATGACAGCTCTGTGTCAGGAGCCTTTGTCTCCAAGGCCAGATTTATTTTATTCAGAAGCATGTTAGCTGACTGCTTTGTAGCCTGCAGTCTGAATCAATATGAGACAAACTGGACACACACACACACACACCATAATATTGATGACTCTCATTTCCTCACAGTGAATAGATTGTACATTACAGTTTACAGCTTGTAAACTGGATGCATACGTGTCCCCTTTGAGTCCTCGTGTGTCAGAATAAGTATGTTTTAACAGAAAAGACAAAAGAATGACATGGCAATGCATGGAGAAAAATGTATTTATTAATTTTTCCCCATCTATTTCAAATGTCATCAGCACATTAAATGGTCATCAGTTGTCATAGATACTATTCTGGTGCGTCAGACGGGGAAACTGCATCACCCGCACGTTGCGAAGCGGTCACAGTTTTAAGCACGTGGTTAACGTCGTGAATTGAAACAAAACCACTTGGTTGGGTTTAGGAAAATCATGGTTTAGGTTAAATGAATACGTTTGTTACTTACTTTTACTAATTCATACTTTCTACGTCCGCGAGGGTCCGATTTCGTGAAGCAAATGTCGGTACGCGTGGAGCCCAACATTTTTTAGACCGTGCGGACTGTACACTTAGCAAGCGTGCCAACTGCGCACTTCCACAGTTGGTGCACCTCTCGCTGATTTGCCATGAAGGAGAAGAAAAAGATTTTAAAGGGAGGTTGCGCAAGAAGAATCGCCGTTACCCACATGAATACAATTTGTCTTTACAGGAATACAAAGACAGCCAGATGATGCCAATCGACGCTGACGCTCAATCGTAATATGAATGGAACCGGGTGCACATCCGCGACTACTCACAAGCCTTTAGTGTGACCCACCCCTCCACCCCGACCTCCTCCCTACGCAGACTTTTTCGCTCTTTATACTACGCCACCCGACTTCCTCCTCCCGTCATGACTACTATGGCCAGTAGAGGTCGCCGCCTAACGTCGTCTTCTTGCATTCGTATCAGGTCAACCATGTGAAGAGATAACAGCCATCTGAAATGACTATTTGGTATAGCAGGCCCCTTCTAACCCATTTCTATGAGGCTAATAACCACTAATATCACCCATTCAATTTGCTGAAAACAATCTAAGCGGTTTCCTTCTATTATTCAAACTTGCCATATTTTATAATCTTGCCCATAAAAGTTAAAGTTTTTTTCCCCTCAGCTGTGGCTCTTGACAAAAGTTTGCAGAAGTGACACTGCAGAACATTTGATCATTTCCTGCTGGCAAGTAACTCTACTTGTCATGCGGGATGTAGAAGTTTGATTCCCTGTTGTAACGATCATTGTTTTTATGCTATCTCCCCACAGGGATCATTAAAGCTTCACCCCCCCCCTCACGTCACATACCTACAGTAGAATTGAGATGGTGAAATAGATTCAGGACTGCGGCTCCACTGTGACAGTTTCAGGCTCTCCTGTGGGCATGTCTTGACAGGGGGAGACGTCAAAGGTGTATTTATGGGTTGACAGCCAGCTGGTGAGGTTTGAGCTTGTCCTTCCATGTCTTCTCATCCTCTAAGAAAAGTGAAACACATGGAGTAGTTAAAGAACATTTCCTTTAATGTCACAGATAGGACACTTGGGTCTAATTTTATGCTCGTGTCTCCACCAGCAGAAAGGGTCACACACAGAGGTCACTGCTCATGTACTGTTGACCAATTAAACTTTATTTTTTGCATGGCTGCCACCTACAGTAACCGGAGCTCAATTCTGGGTGAATTTAGCCTTTAGTTTCTATAGACTTCTAAACTGTCAAATATAGTAAAACTAAGCTGAACCGCAATCGTTAATTGCGACTGCGAAGACGAGGATTTAGATACAAACACAACAAAAAGAATTTCCCTGCTAGAATACCGCAACAAAACAAACCCATTGAGGATACAGTGCGTGCACAATGGATGACAATTACATTGTGAAGAAAATCCTACCTTTTAAGGAGATACAGCACATAATACATTGGGGAAATAATCCAACAAATGCAAAACACTTTTCAGAAGTTTAAATAAGCTTTGAGTGAAACACAATAGCAGTGTCACTAAAGAAAGACACAAGATTAGAGAAGCAGCCAATGGGAACTACCAAACTGAAGACGAGGCAATTATACGTCTATTAATGGACAGAAAACTGAATTAATAGAAAGTGATAATTCAATGTTGTGTGCTTTGTTTTTGTTAATGATAAAATCATACAAGAATAAGAATAGTTGCATTAGGGAAAGATTGTCACCATTAAATCTTTCTCTAAACTTAAAAAGGAAGTCATATTTTCCTAATTTTCTCGATTTGTGCAGTGAAGGAAGATGTGCAGCAGTGTCTCGAGCCCTCCCTCCTTCATTTTTTTATTCTACAGATCAACCTTGAACTCTTCCCGGACACGTGGACACGTGTGTGAGATTAACTGGTGATATACGCCTGCGTGAGACAGATGTGTCGTAGGTGTGAGCCTTTGAGGAACCATTTAAACATCTCGTCATGTTTGTTCATTTATTTATGTCAGGTTAAGTTATTTATCAGGTTTATACGTTTCACGTTTAGATTTATGTTTAGTCAGGTCTCATTGTTCACTTGTTAAGTTACACTCATGGGTTAGGGTTAGGGTTAGGGTTAGGTTGTCTGTCTTTGCACTTCCTGTTTTATTTTGTACTTACCTTTCCCTCTCATTTCAGAGCCCTTCCTGCCATTGTGTGTTTTCCCGCCTGTGAGATTGTCAGCCCCTCTCTTGATTGTTGCCACCTGTGTCCCATCACCTCTGGTATGTGTAGTCCTCGTCTCCCTTTGTCCTGTGCCAGTTTGTCTTGTGTCGTCAAGAGAGCCGGTGGTTTCCAGCCAGGAACCTTTGAAGCATTTTTTCCCCTTAGTCAAGTTTAGTTTAGTTTATGCGGTTTGCTTTTACTATGTTTTTCCTCTTCGAGTGATTTTTTTGTTGTACTTTGTTTGTTCTTTAGTAAAGACCCTTTTTGATGTTGAAACCTTGTCCGGAGTCGTGCTTTTGAGTTCCAGCATTTGTGTCCCGTACGTAACCTGAACTGGTTGGGACGGACCTGGTGAGCAAACTCACTCTAACAGATGACGGAAACCAGCACATGGTTGATCATTTCACCCAATGGGCAGAGACCTACCCACTAAAATACACACACAGTATTGTTTTGTTTTTAAAATCAGATATTTTTTTTTTTAAATCATGATGTGGCAGCTGAAGCAGTCTGTCCCAAAGGGCACTGGACACTCTTTCGTAAATAATCCGATAACCAGGAGTCACAATCTGATGTATGAGGACTTGGCTATTATTTATTTATTTATTTGCATTTCCATAGAACGAGTATCCTGAGGTCCTTGGTTTTTAGACCAATTTGTGGCCACACGAGAACTAAAAATCGATGTAACAAGGTGAATGACAAATCAGCTTGACTGTGTGCATTACACACATGCATGAACTTGTGCATTTTGGATGATCTGTATGGAGCCCTGGTCGGCAAAATGCGTCCAGCAGTTGGGAGATGGGCATGCTCTTCAATCACACGTCCCACACAGCGGGACACAGCATCATGCGGCGCGTTTCTGTGCAAGGTAACAATTTCATTAGCTCTGTGCCCATCTGTCATTATAAAAAGGTCATCAGAATTATACTTATCAGAGACTTTTTAGCTTTCGCAGCAAGTTTATTAAATGAAAAAGTCCAGGAGGATGTGTTGCGGCTGAACATGGCAATACACAGGACTCTACCAGGGATACAGAAATGTTCCGTTTCTATTGGTATTAGTCTTCATTAATACCTGTATTATTAGTTTTACAGATGAACTGTCCCAGGGGGCTAAGATTGACCAGTAGGTAAGAAAAGATTAATTCATATCCCGACCAACATTCGTCTGGAAGACTGCGATGCACTTCAGATCGGTCACCTCAACTTCACCGGGTGTTTCAAGCTACTGAAAATGTGAAGTTTAATTCACCAAACTAACCACAGGTACGATTTTAACCTAGTATACACCTCACGCCATAACATTTTTAAGAAATAATATGATAATGTCTGCTTAATTTCACATCCTATTCTGGATATATATATATATATATATATATATATCTTGACCAGAGAAATGCAGAAGAACCAGAGACAACTTGAAGAATTTCTAGAGGCCCGATGTACGGATGTGTATGTATGCATGGCTGGATACTTTATTGATCCCGAGGGAAATATAGGCATCCAGTAGCTTAAAAGACATTACATATCACATATCTGTCCGCCCCCCCTCCCACCATTAAAAGTAAGAAAAAATACAATTAAGAGACAAAATATAAGAACAAAAGGCTGTTACAAATACACTGCAACATGGACCAGTGGCAGTGTAAACCTGAGCAGATTTAGTGCAAATAGAGTTGGTGCCAACAGCGCGGAGCAAATGTGCACACAGATCTATAACCATAAATAAGTCAGCATTAAAATGTCCAAAACTAAAAATGTAAAATGTCAAATTAGCACGTCATAAGGGTGTGTTGCCTACCTCTGCTGTTTAGCGTTTGAGTTCAGTGGCTCTTAATAATGCAAGATAAATAAAAAAAGAATGGCAGCCAGTATTTCTAGAATATATTGTAAAAGCCATAATAAAATAATTGCATTACATGAGTACAAATATACCTGCATTTGCTTACATTTTTAGATTCATTCAGGTGTTATTGGGAAGCGTTTACTTTTGTGAACGTCACAAGATTATGAGTGGGAATGTGCTCTCCTGCTCGACATCTCCGTTGCTTAATGTTACTATGGAAGGCATCAGTAGAAACTATGACACAGGTTTGATCCAGCGTGGGTAGTTTTGTTATTTTTTTGTGGCCAGACATGAATGATATTTTCATATAGAAGAGGGATAATATTTTCATGATAGACAGCTGCATTTTGCACTCATTGCATTCATTATCTTAAACCTTTTTCTTTTTTTTTTTGGGTCACAAAAACAGCTGTCTTGTGAGATGATGGTTGTGTGAGGCAGTGCAGTGTTCCAGCTCCAAGCTGCTGCACTAAATTCATTTTCACTCCTAATCACATAGACAAACTTCCCCACGTTGCCTGCTCGCCTCTGTCCCTCTCATTCCCCGTCTCCTGCACCTGCTCTGCTGTCTTTATACTTTCTGCACAGGTGAGCCCAATAAATGAGGGCGGGGCTCTGAGTGAGCACAGGTGAAAGTCATTGCTCTCTTAATCTTGATTAACTCCATTAAAACCACATTACTAGAAGTCCAAATAAGGAAGAACACACAAAGAGAAAGAAACCGAATAAAAGGCACAAACATGCAAATCAAAGAGAAAATGATAAAAACGTTGACGTTAAATCTGCGAATCAGGCTTTTGTCTTCGCACCAGGATTTTATTTATTATTTATTGTCAATGCTGCACTATTACCACCGAGGTAGTCATGATATTCTTTTTCCTGATGTAAACTTGCGTTTCTGTGTCCTTTTACCAAGTTTACAGTTAAAGTCCATGTCTGAGGCTTTTTCTTGCTAAAGAACCAAATAATCCACTTTTTGAAGTAGACTGACGTTAATGTTCCCCTTAGTCATTGCACGTTGATATGGAATAAGCCTGAGACTACCACAGAAGAAAGTCAACTGAAAGTCAACAAAGCAGGATCACTTGATGTTTTTTGTTTTGGTTCAATTTGATCGCCTAATTAGCCAATCACTTTTCTTCAGATGACATATAAATAGGTTGTGCTGAGAGATCATAACAGGCTTAAACGGAGCTGCAGAACTCTCTTAATGATGATTGACGGACGAAAAGGAAAACTCTGCAATCCCATACAGGGTGCCTCTGCAAGTATTTGAGTGTATGGATTAGAGGCGAAGGACTACACAGTTTTGTAGTTCTTTTGTAAGTGAAGATTTTGGGACATGCTCCACATTAAATCCTGGAGTTGACTAAAAACTATGTCACATCAACAGTGTGGCTGTAGCATGTAAAAATAGCTTTGGTGTATTGTGTAGGGTTTACTGGCAAGAGGATTATCATCGTCTTCAAATCATTGTTAAATAAAACATTTTAGTGAATTGAAATTCTTCTCAAAATCACCTTCCCTAGAGTATTAGAATACGTAACATTAGAAGACTGCAAAAAAAAAACTTTTTTTAAAACTGCAAATCAGTCCAAATAATCCTTGAATGACTGTAATGAATGTAAAATTAATTACAATTATTCTTGCAAGAAAGAACAACGATGCAGTGTCAAGCAGTCTGCAGCGAAGTACCAAATCTCTTTGCTGGTACAAACATTTTATACATCAGATAAGGTGGAGTGCAAAGAGAAGAAAGAAAGAGGGGATACAGGGAAATCACATCTGTGGTGTAT
The DNA here is from genome assembly GCA_943590825.1 of Bovichtus diacanthus. Classification (NCBI taxonomy): domain Eukaryota; kingdom Metazoa; phylum Chordata; class Actinopteri; order Perciformes; family Bovichtidae; genus Bovichtus; species Bovichtus diacanthus. The sequence continues at coordinate 718,250 of CALSBV010010127.1, forward strand.
TTACTGCTGTTGATTAATAAACGGCCACCAGCTGTCTAAAACTCAAGGCTGGGAAACTGATATAAGAAAAGGCACACAGAGATACAGATGATCGGTTGAAAACTAAAAGGTGCAAAGCAAGAACAACAAGATCCGTGAGAAGCGAGGTGAGTAGCTAGAGGATCACATCATCTTAGATTAGCCTTAATTAAAACAATCTGGACTAATATTATAAGGGAACAGGACAAGGATGAGAAGCAATGCGACCGCAAAGGTCACACTTCAAAGGTCACGACGAGTGCAATGAAATGTTCCATTACAATCACGGCACATCATCAGGTAGAAACAGACGTGTTAGCTAGCTGACATTCCAGCGGATGCAGTGACACAGAAGGGATTTGTAAGGGTAACTTGTGTTCTGTGAAAACTGAACTGAAATTTGCCTCTGCTGAACTTCAAATGGAATCACTCGGGGGGGGGGGAAGACAAGCATTTGTGAAGTATTGATACCAAAAGAGATTTTAAATAAAACAACACAACAGAGTGCAAAGCTGTCAGGTTCTATCAAGAACAACATGATGCCTAACAAAGACGGCTGCTATTGCTCTCTGGACCTTAACCAAAAGGCCTATAAAGCATTTATGAAAACTTGTCAATAAGCCTCCTCACCCTGAGACGCTTCAACCACAGTCAAAATTCACTTCTGTTTTTTGTAAGAACATGAGGAGGAAAGTGATTTCATAGTCATTTTCTGACGTTGAAATATAATACATTTTTGTTGAAATTCATGTGTATTTTCTAAATATAAAACCCGACTTCCAGCACGTTGAGGACTAAGTTCGCTTTAATATATGGAAATCTGCTTTGAAGATGGGGCTGGGATCGAGGCTTGATTGGGACAAGACAACACGTTGTGTTCCTGTATTATCCTTCCTGTTAAATTGTCATATCTACTTTAATTAGCCTGACACACCCATCAATAACTGCTTCTGTAATGCAGTGTAACTAATAGTCCTTATAATCGAAAATATATTCATAGCCCTGAGTGATGAGTGATCAGTATGGTGGAAAAAAAGTTGCCCGGTTTCTTTATTCATTGTGACTGAAGACATTCCTTCGCTCTGAGTTTGAGTGCCTGAAGTTTTCTTACAGCCAAATTAGGCCCCAAAAACTCTTTATTAATACATTGTGTTTACATTTATTCATTCTTCCTTTTTACCTACATATATTATACAAACATAATTAGTCTTTTCAAATAAAGTAGTTCATCATTACTTAATAAGCTTTCCAATGTCACATATAGTTTTATAATGATAACAGTGGCAGAATTGGGAACAAGTGTGTGCACATCCAGGCAAAATGAGTCAATTGCAACTTGAATTTTGGAAGAATCAGTCCATGATTTCAACAGAGGTTCACCACATGGCTGGCTCAAATGTCTTGCAGCCAATGGTCGGGGAGGGGTTTATTGAACAGCTTTTGATACGGGAAAAAAAAGAGAACATTTTGAAGGTCTTTTCATATCTTGTCAATCGTCTTTTAACAAAATCGTATTTTATATTTTTCTATTGTAAATTGAATGTGCAAACGTAAAAAAAAAAAGTAAATTTTTTTATAAAAAAAAAAAAAATGCAAACATTTATTTGTCCAGAACAATGAATGTTTAAATTTATTTAAAAAAATTTCTAAATACGAGATGTAGGTATCTGTATTATCCATATTTTGGTATCGATCTACCCACCCTTAGTTAAGAGTTATAATGTGGCAGGAAAAACGGAGCAGACTTGAGAAAAACCAGGAGTTGAATGGAGACAGAGATGAAGAACTTTGGATGCAACCAATCAAATCTTGCAAAACGCAGCAACATCAACGTTCTAGCATAGGCCGAGCAGACAGCAGCCTGCTGCACAACGCGAGAGCCACAGACTTTTAACAATAACCATGTGATCAGTGACTGTACTGCCAACTGGTTTGGAGAGAGAAACATATATACTGTTGTTCACCACAGACGACCATAAAGCCTTGACTTTTCACTTCCGTGGTTTGCCTTTGCAACAGGGTCATGCAACATTTGGGAAAACCATTTTCAGCTCTCATTTGCAGTTAAATAATAAAACTAGAGATTATAGCTTCCTCCGGAATAACAGCGTTCTGCTAAGCCTTTCTATTTCAAATGATTCACTCAGTGACTCACCCCAAAGCTAAATAGGCCTCGAGATGGAGCTGCACCAAAGGGCCCATGCTATGACTCACACTCAGCTCCACTAGATCTACTCTTGGAGAAGCCCAACAGGCCTGATTGTCCTGCATCATTTACATCACCAATATGCTTTTCTCCATATGAAAACATTAATTACAGAGATTTACAAAAGCAAGTAGCATATTGTACAGCCTCTAAAAGAGCAGGCAGGGTGATTTTATGTAATTCTAAAAACAAAAGGTTTTGAAAAATACACATATACAAGAACAGAAATCCCATCTTCCTCTCTCTGTTTGTCATCATTCCTAACCTTTCTCCCCAACTCTCTCTGTCTTCCGTATAGTTGGATTTATTAGATGTCCCAATGTCCCATCGTGACCCAGGGGGCTTCATTGACTTGGGAGAGATTTCTTCACATGTTTGTGTACAGTACGTGTGCATGACAAAGACAAGGAAGAGAGCCATTACATAAATCTTAATGCTGTAGGGTTCAATGTTCACTGGAGAGGAGTAAACCCATGACAGTACTCTACTTTGATACTGTATATATTCTGCGCATGAGAAGGAGAAAAGTTAGAGCTAAAGAGGCACTCCACCAATTTTACACATGAAGGTCTTTTTTTTAATCTTCAGTACAATTCACTCAATCAATACTGCTCTTTAGTTAGTCATAGATACATGACATAGATACGTTGTTTGCGTGTGGACGAAAGGCCAAAACAAAAGCTAAAAAAAAAAAATATCCGCGTACAGGTGGACTAGGCCTAAGTTTTTGAGAAAACGCCCAAAGAGCATCGTTTTAGTTTGTGAGGGTTTATTGACTCTAAACCCTGAGTCTGATCTTTGTCTAAACTTTCTGCATCCTCCATTAGGGCTTGCTGAGATGTCAGCTGTGTTGGAAGGTCATTCATATACATGCAGAACTATAAAGGTCAAAGTACACTTCCCTGTGGCATGCCATAACTTCATGGGGCAAAGCTCCAGTCTATTTTAAGATGATTTAATACAGGGGTGTCAAACTCAATCACAGAGAGGGCCACAATTAAAAACTGGGACTACATCGAGGGCCAAACAGGGTCAACATTTATTGAACAGGATAGACATATTGCATAATATTCATATTATCGCGTTCCTTGAGTTTGACATGTCTGATTTATAAATGATTTATGAATGATATTTGACTTGAGAGAGTAAAAAACCTGCCTATAAACCAATTTCTGCAAGACTTTGCTACCTTGGAATGGTCACCTGCTTTGTATGTTTGTGTTAATTGAGCTTTGATTGCATTACTCAGGCACCTCCAGCGACCATGGACAAATTCAAAGTTTTCACGATAACGGGCAGCGTCTCTCAAGAACCTGCGTGGGAGTTTGTCAGGACAAGCTTTCCTTTGACTTGTATTTCATCAGGAGATGTATACAGCAAAGTCACCTTAAATAACCCTCATGATGTCATCAGGGTCACTTCAGCTTGGACTTGGATATTTACAGAAAGCTTGCATTACAACATGGAGTTTGAAAGTCATGAGATTAAATCAGGAAATGTATAGAAAGATAGTCTTCAATTTGAATAGTATCTTTTATTCCCACCCACTCTTGAATATAGGAAATGTAGGATCAAGCATTTTTAAAGTTTAGACTATGCAGTAGACTAAAATGCAGGATATTTTAGCCTTTGATGGTTCAATTTTGACGATTCTTTATAAAATATATCTCTTTCTTACTCAATGAAAGTGCAAAACCAAAAGTAGTTTATGTATATACTGTATATATGAGGGTTAAGAAAACAGGACGTTCCTTTGGCGGAAATGTTTGGTAACCTTAAGTATCCCTGTCCATGCCAAACCACCTCTAGTCCCTACATCAATGGCTTTGGATATTCATGAAGTTACATCCAATAATGGTTCCATTGGCTGTCAATAATGTTCTGTTGGCTTCATGCCTGCTGTATTACTGCAGCTTTGTACGTGCCTCAGGGGTGCAGAGGCTGAAGCACAGTTTTCAGATTGTATCCACTGTCCACCTACAAACAATCACAAGACATCATCTCGTCTGGCTGCCATTGAACACATCTTCATATGGTACTTTCCAGGCTTCACTTAAAAAAAGAAGAACAGCAGGGAAAGGAGAACAGTACTTTCTGAGTAATGCATAACTATGCAAGTGATGCCACAAGCTACAGTACCATCAGTCTATACCAGTCGTGAGGGTAAACAAGGAACTGAAGGCTCAGTGTAATCCCTGCTAAAGCCTGAAGAGGTAGAAAGTGGATCGGGAAACCTGAAGACAAATGTGTTGTCGGCATTTATTGCAGCTATGCTGGGTAAAATATTCTGAACCCATAGTTAGCAGCAACATGCTAAGATAATTGTCACTTTTTATCTCTCCAATTCCAACACAAGACAACGAGCTGTCAAATCGAGAAAAAAGGGGAATTTTTCAGCAGCAGATAGACAAAAAAATACTATTCTGCATTAATGTTAAATTGTCTATTGAATACCAGGTGCAAATTGCTGCACTGCGGTACAAACACTTGACCGGCTAAGTTGCTCCTGCTTTTCATTTTGTTCTTTTAATACCCAGACAAAATGGATTGCATTTTCAGTAGATTTTCCTGGTTTAACAAATAAATTCAACAAAGTTTGATGGCATGAACTGGAATGGACGATATGCAAATGAATAGTCTTTGAATAAAGGAAATTATGGACGAAAGCTGTAGGTAATACACAAACTATGGACAAGTACCTCGTACAACCCCGCTTCAAAAAACAAGAACTAACCCTTTAAGAATGCACCTTTTTTCAGCTGAAGCAAAGATTTACGTGAGGGACAGACAGACAGAGAAAGAAAGGGAAACACGGAATTGCGTTAGCCCGTAGCACTGTGTATCAATGTGCGTGGAAGAGGGTGAGAGGCGGTGTGTGTCCAAGTCAGTGGGCTGACCTCATTTCACTGGGTACACAGGTTGAACGTGTCAAACGATTGGTCACCCCCTTACTCCCCCTGAAGTAGTTTCCCAGACAGCACATTCACACAGCGAGGTCTGAGGCGTCACAGTACAACATCGTGATAGCAGATAGTCTGCTCGCCGCTTAGCACTCGTTTTCATTCCGTCAGCCGAATCGTCGCCCTCCGCTCCGCTGCCGCTGGTCCGTCCCCTGCAGGAGATAAGAGGAACTGTTTAGGCTTTTATTCAGCTTGTCCAAAGCCTCTTCAGCACTAAAGCTTGTGCAGTGCTTCCCCTGCAGTCCCAGGCGACAGCTGGCCTCTTTATAGTTCCAGGCTAAACTGCAGGGGATCCAACAGCAGCAGGAAAGCCCCAAGATGGGCTGCGAGAGCCCAGCAGTGACCGTCAACCTCAGGCCCATCTGTGAGCCTAAATGAAGAATGCATGTAATGTGAAAAATACTAGGCTTAAACTGTGCAGGGCAACACACTCCGTAGACCCAGTCAATGGGATTCCCATTAGATTTCTAGTGCCAGTCGAGCGAAAAAAACTAAAAAGATATTTGGACACCAATAACTAATTGCTCCAGCTTTGTGGCTTTCTTTCGTCTGTAGAAAGTCACGTACAGCGCTGGCAAATCATTGTGGAATTCTTACTGTTTTCCAGTTCAGGTTTTTATTGCCAAGATTTTGCATTCCTGCCATGTTGTTTTCATATCAGCTGCCGAGTCTGGAAGACACTGCAGGAGCTTCAAGCTTCGACCTGAATGTATCCTTGCGATAATACTGTAAAATGTTGCATCACCTTGTTTGCTCAATATGCTTCTCTAAATTCTGAATGTTTTCTTGCTATTTTGCTTTTTATTGAGATAGAAGAAGCACAGGACCCATTGTTCCTTCAGGCAACAGAGCATTGCGTGCATGCCAGAAAAGTCTCAGTAGATGGTTCTCTTTAGTGACTGCTTTAATAAGATCAGACAAGCTCTGGTACACTTAATATTTTTCTATGAGTTCTTTTAAACAACAGGAAATATTTTCATATGAGGAAATGGAAACTCTTACAACATTCATCATGATGTATCTCCTCCACATCCTCTGGAGCTTCACACTATTTGTTTCAAAATGTAGGGTAATGATAACAGGTCATAGTCTTTATGTAGTCACCCCAAGAGCTGTGTTATAAAATACCTATAGCAAGAAGAACCATCTTATTTTTTTCTGTTCTGAGAGCAATACTTTAAAGAAGGAACGGACTAAATATTTTCTCTCACCATGGTTTACGTTTGCTTTAAGAAAAAAGAACATTTTGAGATTTGAATACCGCCACGAACTCTGAATGAGCCGTCTGAAATGAGACCCAAACCACGAGTAAATAATTGGAGCAATGCTGTTAGAAAATGATTGTAAAAATAACCAGTGTATTACCTTTAAATGCTTACCCATGCTTACAGGTCTAATGTTAACATGTTTCATCTTAGTTAGCATGTGTTCGGTCTTTTGTGTGCGCGTCAGTCTGTCAAGGGCCTCACGTGGTTGCGCTGATTCATATTCTCTGAAAAAACGATTTTCTTGACTGTATTATATCGTCATTGAGTCCTCGCTCCTCTTGTAAGTGATCAGCAGCTGCTTCAGTAGCAAAAGACACTTCTGACAATCAGCTAGGATAAAAACAAGCCTGACCCAGGTCTGCTGCAGGACACATTTTGACCTTTTATCAAGGGCTCAAAAACTGACATCCATAAAAAAGTTTGGCCTCATTTTGAACCGGAGCATCTGCGGATTCAAGCCATACCTGATATGTTATGATCCACTAAAGTTGGGCACGATACGAGATAAATAAATCCCAATTTTTGTTATCTTCGCCTCCAGTTTGACTGATGGAGCCGAGAGTGACAATTGAGTGACATTCAACTCTAGCTGAAAAATGAGTGGATCCTTAAACATATGACAGTTCATTCTGAGGGGAACATGAATGTCCGGATATTTCAGGACAATACATCTTGTAGTTGAAACATTTAACTCAAAGTCGCAAATCTCAACCTCATGGTGACGCTAAAGAAAAAGTCGATCTACCCATTACAGTAGGTATTGAGATATTTCAATAGATAACTTAAAACTTCACCAAAGTCAGAAGGATTCATCTTCTGGAGACCATGGATATCTGTTTAACATATTATGGCAATCCAAAAAAAACTGGTGATGCAATCTATATATATTCGTATGAAGAAAAGTGCCACATGGTCTCAGTAAACCATTTGTTTACAGTAATTCTTACGTCCCAAAAATAATGTAAGTTATTGGTTTTAAGGTGGTACTGATAGCCCAAAAAGAATCTTTAAAAAAAAAAAGGTGCTTTATTGATAGTACAGACTATAGACTGGAAACCCGAAGACCTGGCCGCTGCGGCAAGGAGTCAGCCCCTGTACCTGGGATGGCCGCTCCACCGGGTGAGCTACCAGGGCGCCCCTCTCATAACTCCATTTACTGCCAACAGTGTGTAACTCTTGGCAAAGCCTCGACAGAAGCACATTAGATGAACTGAGAGGCAAATGACTGGATCGAGTCTCTATCAGCCTGAATCATTCAATCAATGCGCCGGTGCTCCTGTCAAGTTGAGCCTCGCCTCAAATAACCCTGCAGACCATTCCATATACCGACGAGTATTTTGAGAAAAGCTTGCCTGCATTTTACAGTCCTCCAGTTCACTATTGCCTTTCTGAACTTATTTTTTCAGTTCTCCCTCATCTGCTTCTGATGTTTTCCTTCAGCGGTGCAGCAGGCATTCAATAAAACATCCCACTCTGAGGGTACGTAGAGATTTATTGGTCCACATGGCCGACTGATGGAGGGAGCTAGAGATAGGGAGACCTCTGAATGTCAATTGACGGAAACGCACATTCGCACACAAACATAGTTCTCTCTCTCTCTCTCTTTCTCTCTCTCTCTCTCAAACACGCACATTATCTCTTTTTCCTTGTTTCGCTCACAAACACAATCATACTCTCCCACTCTATGCTTATCACTAGCACGTGCACACACGCTGTAACACACACAGAATGTTTTTTAGGGAGTGAAAGGTGTGCGTGTGTGCGTGTGTGTGTGTGTGCCCTTTGCAGTAATCCATTCTCCAATGCAGAGTATTTTTTAATTAGTTGGAAAGGGAAGGGGGGAGTCTCTCGGTGTTCGTCAATTTACAGCACAGACAGTGACATTAAACAAAGCCTCAACATCACACACACACACACACACACGGCCCTATTGACTGATGAACACAGGCAGCACACACACACAAGTAAATACTCACAAACTCTTGAGCACATTGTTGTTACACACATTGCTGCAGACATACAAACACACACACACAAACACACCACTAAAGCCTGGTAATAAAAGCTTCTATAGAAGAGCTTTGTTTCAAGGTGAGTCCAGTTTCTCTCCAATGATACCCAACGGTCCCCGTTTATGTGTCTTAAGGTGTGTGTGTGTGTGTGTGTGTGTGTGTGTGTTGCAGTTGTTCGTTTGTGTCTGATATCTGTATATTGAGTTACTGGCATAATAACACTTCCCTTGTTTGTCATTTGGGAGCTGGAGGCGCTCATCACTGCTGGGTTCATCCTCCTCATTTTATTAAGGGATTTGTAACCATCGCTTTGTGGAAAATATCTGTTTTGTAATACCAACAAGGAAACATAAATCTGGAGCTTTTAGAGAATAGTTTTGACTTGAGGGGCTTCACAGTTTTCACGATGAGTAAAACAAATGTCTTTTTCTATTATTAAGACATTTTCTATACTTTGTCCTTAGTAAGTGCCGTCTGCCTTTATAAAGTGCGCTTTGATATTCAGGCAGTTTAACACTCGTCTAAACAGAAACTGGTGTGTCAAGGGGGTTATTGATATTTATATAACTTGCATAATATGTGGCAGAAACAGAGAAAAAATTGTCACTGCTTTAATTTCTCGGGACAAAAATTGCAGAAGAACAAATACATTTTATGCCCTCACTTCTCGACCGGTAGTCATAATAACACCAATTTGGCTGTGGGAAGAAATAAAAACAAAATACGTTCACTACTTCACCTTCCAGCAGCCACTTTAAAAAGGGTCAGCTGGCGTGTTGCTGCCACACAGGTATCATTAAGCAAAGAAACACCCTGCAATCACTTAAGCAGAAGTAATCCAACACCAGACCGAAGTCAGCCAATCAGACATAATGCAACACTTGTGTCAAGCATGTAGAGAACAGTTCCCTGCAGATCATTTTTTTGAACTTTAAAAAACAAAGTTCATAGTTAAACTTCAAAGTTACAAGTTTAGTTGCAGTGTGTGTGCTCACCGCCTCATGCTGTGGGTTCCAGTCCTGTTATTTCACTGGCCATTAGAGAAATGGCTACCACTTATACAGACACACACACACATACACACACTTTCACACCAGGAAAGGCTCCACATACTGTACACAGGCGTACACACACATTAGCGCAACACCTACGCATGAGTTCACACACACAGCAGGAACTAAATGTTGTACATTTGCTTCCTGTAGCTGAAGTCCTCTCCTGCAGCATGGCAGCTTGCTGGTTACCCACCGTCTTGTGACTGGAAGGTCTAGGCCAAGTTTTGCAGAAAGCAGAGGGGAAAGTAAAACTAGATGCAGCAAATTCAAAGACATATGGTCCTTTCACACCTATCTTGTTTAGTCTGGACTTTCTGCTGATTCAGTTTGATCTTAACCAAAATTTGTGGTTGGAAACCTCCCCCCAATGAGAGTCCAGACCAAACAGCTGAACCTTAGTCTGACGCAAGGAGCTGGTCTCGGTCCAGATCAAATTGAACCATGGTCTGGTTAGTTTCTAGCGTGAAAGCATTTTTTTTTATGATTCGGGTCCATTTGCCCGAAAACAAACACCCTTTGTCAGGCCTTCGCTGTCATTCTGCATAATAATTAGGTGTTTGCTTCCGTGTATTTTCACATTAATGGGCCTTTGGAGAAACGTGCGTTTGGTTTCGGGATAACGGTCTGCTGGACAAATGGGCTTTCGGTCCAATGGGACATTTTTGGGTTTCGGGAATGATAGGCGGATAGTCGGAACAATGGCATGGCACCACACTCAGAGCCGATAGCTGTTGGTAGAGAAGCCACACAGACCAGAGGAAAACTTTACAGTAAACTTATCAAGTGGTAGTAAATGAACAGTTTGTCTCTGAATAACATTGCAGCTCCCCAAGACCCAAATAAAGTTCCGCTGAGTACATTACATTACAGGTCATTTAGCAGATGCTCTTATCCAGAGCGACTTACAGTGAACTAACTACAGGGACAGTCCTCTGGAGCAACTCAGGGTTAAGTGCCTTGCTCAATGGTGGCAGCCTGGTATTGAACTCACAATGCGTTTTGAAAACATTATCAAACAATGATTTGTCAGCCCCCCTACAGTAACCCTGGGGGTCACTGACCCTCTGTTGAAGACCCATGATCTGAGTACTGGGCTGTTGGACTGGCTGATTTGATAGTACTATAGATCATTAAAAGTTTTGCTACTAGCAAATCATTTGCAACATCAAATATGGATGAGAATAGAATTCCAGCTTAATCCTGTGTGTTATTTTGCTGGTTGATTTATATATGCGACTGTGTATACAGATTAACAAGACAATGGTGAGCGTGTGATTGGTTATTAAAGTCAAATGTCAGCAAGGAAACTAATAGGACTCCAATTTTAGCAGGAAATCTCAGTATTTTTCCTCCCTGGTTGGATACTTCTGGCCCCATTTCTTCTTTTTCTGTGTGTCTCTGTGTTTCAGTAACTTTTTGAATTTATGGTCAGGGGTCACCAACTACTCAAACAGCCCAATTTCTCCCTCTGAAAATACATTTCTCTTTCTCCTGTAGCCTGTTTGCCCTCTTATTTTTACTGTGTATGTTCTTGATTAGTGTTAACATTTACTTTGTATTTAGAGGGAAAAAAAAGTGTTTAGAAAACAGATTTGATATTAAGAGTTATTATATTGTAGGACAGTTAAACACTTTTTTACTGAGATTTTTACCTAGAGAATGTCAGCTTGTTAAATCAAGTTTCAAATCAAGTTTATTTATACAGCCCAATATCACAAATTATACATTTGTCTCAGTGGGCTTTACAGCCTGTACAGGACACGACACCCTCTGTCCTTAATGGCTTATGGCTTATGGGTTAATGGCTTCCTATGTAAACGTGGAGGCTGATAATTACAGTATATAAAAGCTAATAAAGGTATGTGGTTGGAAATGGTTTTTGGATACATTTGAAATAGATTTTCATTTTAGTAGCATGGTTTCTTGAATTAGGTGCTGTTGAAGGTACTGCTATGCCTAAAGCTTTCCAGTTTTCGTACAGCAGATAAAGCAGTTACTGATTAAGCGGTCGAATGTACCGCTCAACATTCTCAGAAATGTTTTAAACAATGGCTTTTTGATTTCAGACAGACATTGACAAATGCAGGCTCATCATTTCTAGGCAGCTAGCTGATTAAACCAACGTTAGCTTCATAAGTTGGTTGAAAATGGACGTCTCCGGCTCTCCGGCTCACTTTTTAATGATTCCAGCTGAAAATGAGAACCTTCCTGAAAAAGGTTCAGTGTGTAGTATTAGCATGCTAACTGACAGATTCCCTGCCAGATCGTCAAGCGTTCTGCTGCTGTTACACAGGTTAGACCCAGCACTCCATCAGCCCGCTGCTCCCGGTGCTGGGATATACGTCGGCCAAATCCGAGCTGCAGGAAGGTCCTCTGGGAAGCAATACTATGTCAGGGCAGAGGAGGAAAAAAAAAGAAAATAAAACACGAGTCGTTCCCTCGTCTCTGCCGCACCGGACCCAAGCCAACATACAAACTATAAAAACACAAAATTACAGGGAGCATACAGCCCCCAGTGCCACAGTAACCAAGACACAGATATCTAAACCTCACGTGAAGATTATAAGATAGCAGTGATATTTATATATATTATATTTATAGCAGTCTGCTCTAATGAACTGACTGGTAGGCATTGCACAGCAGCAAAAAATGAAACAGTAAATATATCAAAACTAGAAGAGACATATATAGCTGTAAAATACAATACACAATATAAAGAATACAATAAATATGACAAATTACTACAACCAAAACAAACAGGTTAACTCCAATTGTTTGAGTTGTTATAATAATTATTATTATATTATTATTATAATTGTTTGAGTTGTTAATAACTGATGGTTTCGATGATCAATGAATTTAGAGAAAACTGAGGGAGCAGGCAAAGGTAACAAGAAATAGGACAAAGCAGAATGAACACAGAAGGCACGACCACACAAGGACACAAAGACGACGAATACCCACTATTACAAGGAACAACGGGACACAGACACTAATCACAAGAACAGGACACAGCTGGAGGAGGCAGCGAAGACACGAGGGCAGCAGGCTGATCAGACACCGGAGGATCAAATCAGGACGGGGCAAACAATACACAAAAGGCGGGAAAACACACAAAGACAGGAAGTAAAACGAGACATGACACAAGGTGAGCGACACAGGAAACAGAAAAAACTTTTTTATAGGCTATATAGAATATTGTGCTTGCTGCAGCCCCATGCACATCACTTCAACAAACCCAACATCTTGACAGGGCTGTTTGTGTCTAATTACGGTCGTTAAGTTATGATTTGACAATTGCTGTTCGCAGGGTTTAGCCGTCAAATTCCATCTTTGAAATTTAGAAGTAATTGCTTGAGGAGTAATAATTACGTCACTTAGTGCGCTGACAAACAAGGGCGTGTGACCATATAGCGTTTTTCTTTAGCAGAAAAGCGTGTGCAAAAAAAGCTTTCCTGCTGCAAAACGCCATATGAAACTGTATGCAAAAAAAAAGACCTAAATCTTCACTTCAAATTATTGCCCAAAAGCCGATATCTTGGAAAACCCAAAACTATCACATCCATGATGGATCTCCGTGTGTGTGTGTGTGTGTGTGTGTTTATAGTGTTCAGATTGTGTTTTTTGTACTGCACTGTTCGTGCGTGCCAATTACATCCTTATCTTATCCCAACAATAACCGTGTCTCCTGCAAGACCTCTCAGTCCCACTGTAGGGAAAGAGGATTAGTGTACACATACCGACTATCTCTGGCAAGGGTCAACACACACACACACACACACACACACACAGCCTGAGGCTAATATCGCTGATCTGAGAGTTCACAGCAGGGAAGTGACTATTTATGTTTTTCATATTTCTCTTGTTGCAGTGTCTCATAGCGTGTTCTTCTGAAGTCAATAAATGCAGTCATTTAACCTTTGGACGGTCCAGTCTTGCCCCTGCTGTTTGCTCTCTCTGTTTCATATATGAGATGCACAACTCCTTAAAAGAATAATAATAGCGCGTGATGCAACAGTTTGTGTTGGTGTGATCCTGAGCACAGACCATTGATTACCTCGAAGGCTGGCGCTGCATTTGCACATCACAGATGTGTGCGAATGAAATAAATCTTGCGACAGCTGCTTTTAAACGTACGAACAGCAGGTTGAGGCAGCAGGAGCCTTCACACGAGGAAAGTGTGCATGTCAGCTGAAAGGTTGAAATGTTGGACCTGAAAGAAAACTCCATTACCATTCCATCTCCCCTCCAAAATGTCCCTCTTATAACTGGTACTGCTTAAGGGCCCTTGGAGCCACATATTTCCCTGCCAAATGTTTCAATTGAGCCACTCTGTGGCTTTAAAGAAGTCCCAGGCAACTGTCCTTGGATAAAATAAGTGACATAAACAGATATTTCCTTTCCTCATAAAATCAATCAACCTATCTATGGAGCTAGGGCAATTACTAAAAGTGCTTTTGGCCAGCTCCCGACACACTTGGCAGGGCACACTTCACTGTGATGTGGCCAAGCCACTGGGTTCAGGAAATAGAGCCTGTGGTGTCCCCTTGTGCGCACAAAAAGCAAAAGCAGCTAACCATCGAGTTGAGGAGATATAAACAAGCGCTCTGTGCAGAGAAAGCACTGACAGCTGCTGTCTAAAGGCAGGATGGACAGCTGAAAGGGGACTGACCATTGTTCTGCCGGCACATTTTTTCCGAAACCCCAACAGTCCAAACTCTGGTTGGTCAAGTTTAGTTTAGTTTAAATCCATCCCAATGTTGCCAACTCTTTTCCAATGAAAGTAGTTCACTACCTCCAAAAAGTCTCTAAATCTAGCGAGAGAGTTGCCAAGTTAGCGATCCTGACAGCCCGGGTAGGTAGGCAGGTAGATGGACAGGCAGGTCTGCCGTCCATCGGTGGGACTCGTTACAGTCCTGCGACTCCCAAATGCTACATACTGGATTTTCTTTTTCTTTGCTTTTCTTTTCTGACAAAACATCGGGATGTAATAAAATACATTACACACCCTAACCTTAAGTACTATATACCAGTTCATTTTCTGTACACCGTGAATCCACAACATACAAGTGTATTTGCAGTAGTCGAGTTTATAGGCCCTGAGCCGTCAAAAATATATATGGCAAACATTTCCAGAATAATTAAATGTTCAGACAATGGCTGTGATATGTGTTAATAATAAAATGATTAACATAAAAGTTTTGTCAAATCTTTCTTGGTGATGTTTTTTTTTTCTTTTTCTTTTCAGTATAAAAATAATAACACATTTTACTTATCAATTTTAAAAAGGTACTCAAAGACGCTTTACAGGTACATATTAAGATTCATAAATACATTATAAAAGAAGACATTTTAAAATACATGATAATAATTACATAATAAAAGCAGTATTGAAATTTTGACCGAGCTCCTGATCTTGTTGCCGTCTCGTTTTAAATACCAAATTTAATTTGGGATGCCACTGTCCTATCTCCGTACTTATCCAGATTTACTATTTCAAAAGCTGCCTTTTTATTCTCCAATCTTAAGCATCCAGTGCTACTGTAAGCGCGGCATCACTGTCCTCCTTTACTCTGTCAAAGCTTTTTAGTTTCCACCTGCAGAGCGTTCTTTGAAGCCATATCCAAGGTGTGGGCCATGTATCATCCAGGGCACTGAGCCCCAGCCCCCTCTGCCAACCTGTCCTCTGTGTTATCTGTCACCACGGTGACTTGTTCCTTCTCCATTTCCTCCCTTAGATGTGCTCCTTGCAGCATTATCTAAGTGTTGTTGTTCCTGTGTGCTCCTCATTGTCCCCTCCTGTCTGCAACACACCGTGTTTTTTTTGTAATGCATTGTGATTGTAGGTGTCAGTGGCACATGTTGGAGAAAAAAGTCCAAGTCTGGGCCAGGATAAGAGTCAGGACCTCCTCACCAACACCTTCACTTCAGTACAGTTGAGTAGCTATTGGAGTCTTAGCAGCTTCAAAAGAATTCACTGGAGACGATCAGAGTCAACAGAGAGACAAACTGAGGACACACAGGCAGCGCTCGCACCTTTATAGCCCACAAACCCTGTCCTCATTGGTGGAAAATGGGGGAAGGACTGTGTCCTCCTCCCTTTATCTTGCAGCACGTTTATAATGGTGTCACGTGTGAAATGATCTCACCCCTTTGGCCAGGCTTCTTACTGACTCCAATATGTCTGGGATGTTCGGGACTGTTCCACAATGAGCTCATATGTTCTGCTGACACCAATGTTTCTGGGATCTCAGGGACTTTCCCACAATGAATTCATCTTGAGCTCATCCCTGACTCCCTTATTCCTGAGGTTCTTTATACTTTTTTTTTTTTGAGATAGGGATACAAATAATACACTGAATACACTGATTGCCTTTTACTCTATCATACTGCATCACAAGGCAGAGGATTCACAAGAAGAACTATTACTACAACACACATTATGTGGTTACTGCTCCATGCTGTGCAGCTTTCAGAGAATCCCCAGCCCTCTCACCACTCCTCTGTTGCATGCTGTGGTATATACTGTTTATCGTTTGATGGTTAAGTTTAGGCTCGAGGAGGGAGATTAGTTAGGATTAGGGCAAGAATGCCATTCTGCATAATAATTAACCATGTGTTTCTGTTCCTTGCACAGGGAGTATGTGTTTCCCGAGCAACAGGCGTTTGTTCTTGGGGATAATGGGCTGTCAGACACATGGGCTTTCGGTCCATTGTGAATTTTCTTTGCACTATCTGGGTTTTGGAGTAATGGGCTATCGGGAAAATCACACGCATCATCTAAAACCTGAAGCATCATTAATACCATGTTGAATAAAACGTAGTAATCGCAGGGATTAAAGTTATCTGTGGCAACGGCAGATTTCCGTCAATTACCTTCCAGAGAGACGCGTATGAGATCAGTGTAGATAGAAATGTTCTTGTTCTGTGTGCTCCTCATTGAACTCTCCTGTCTGCAACACACAGTCTTTTTTTGTAATGCATTGTGACTGTAGGAGTCAGTGGCCCATTATGTGGTCACTGTAACATGCTGTGCAGCTTTCAAAGAATCCCCAGCCCTCTCATTACTTCCTGTGTGATCTACTGTCTACCTGAATGAAATCACACTATATTTTGTACCTTTAGTTAAGAGTATTTACAATATTTTAAGCCCTTGCTATATAGGCAACTGCGTAAGGTGGAAGGGCAAGATGCACTAAACCCAACCTTAATGTTTGCCTCAAATCTCTCCCTCCCGTCACTCCTGGTTCCCAAACCGAGATGGTGACGGCCAAAGTGCCAAACGGTAGTCCACAAACCAATGATGTCACAGTGACGATGTCCGCTCTTCTCAAGGATGTCATGCAACCTACTTAAGGCAGTCAGTGAAATACCTCCCATTTTATTGCAGTTTTAAATGTCGAAAAATCCTCCAGAAGCCAAGAGCACCACAGTCATCGTGTCCTGCTCTTTATGAAAGCTGAATAGCAGTCGATTAACAAAAATAATCGGATTCAGGAAGTAAGGTCCGGTTCTGTTTTTGCACACCAAAATCCACTGAAGAATCGGATGTCATCTAAAATGTTAAGTATGACCACAGAAATGTGCAATTAGCATTATGTACATTCTGCAGTAGGACCTCACCAAAAACCTCCTTGTGACGTTTGATTGACATAAATATAAAAAGAATTCCCAGCAGTGGCAAAGGATTTGAGGATACAACAGTACTGCTGCGTCATCCTCGAGCTCTATGTTTAGAGACTCTGAAATCAAATTCCATCATTTCAAATTTGATGTTTAAATAAAATAGTGTGCTTTTGGATGAAAAAAGGCTGCAACCATAAGAAATGGACGTGTGCACTGCAGCCATTATTGGAGTGGTTTTATTACCAGGTGAACTCCCAGCTGTCCCCGCCGACTAATCACAAGACAAACAAGCATGAGCAGACAAACACGCTGCTGGATCAATTAGTGCATGAAAAGCTCTGGAAAATGTTAGACACCATCCAAATTATAGATCCTCACGGCTGAGTAAAGCTTGACTACTTATTTGGTGCCTGCGTGCCCTTTTCAAACCAATTTCAGATATTCCTAAAGCTTAGAGCAGAGAGATTTCATAAAAGTTTGTGAAATGTGCACTTTATGCATTTAAAGCAAGCGGTAACCTCCAGGTCTGAATAGCGAAGGCATTGCGGAATATGAATTTTCCTTTTCCTCAACACTAATTTCATCAAAAGTCAAGAGGCAATAGACTGATTTACCAAGGCACCCTGTGGCACAACGTTTGTGCCGTTAGTACGAGAGGCAGAGAAATCCTGAGAAATGTGTCAGATTCTGACTGATCTGGATCTTTTGAGGCCAATACAGATGCATCGATATTTGAAAGTCTGAAGAAGTCAGATAAAAAGGAATTAGCAGATGTCTTTTTTTTTTTAACAAACGCACATTGTAAAAAAAAAAATCCCTTAATCCCTTAGATCCCTTAAATTATCAAATTGAAGAATTTTTGACAATGTTGTGAGGGATATGAATTTAGCGTAGCGGGACATTGCTCTCTGGTGAACAATCTATGGAGACACCGTTTTTGATTTAATGTAAGCATTACTTTGGAAGTGCTGCACTACATTTCTTGTTACTTATCTACTGGCATATATATTGATACAATGCTTTATATCTGTAATAAACTAAAATAAGCTAGTCATATTGGGCTCGCAAATGTATTACCTACTGAAAATGTGCCGACTGTAACTTATGTGTAACAACAATTCAGGATCTAATGTGTGCACATATTGCATAAAACCTTTTTCTTTTTCTGCTGTGTGACAGATTTGATGTCTAACTCTGCTTTCCCCTTCAAACAGCTGAAATGATATAGGCAGAGGATTGAATAATGCATTCTTGTCCACATCCACGTCTTATTACATGTCATGTTGTGTCTACGGTTGTTTTTTTTTCCTTCCCATACGATGCATCTCATTTGGTCTGACCAGTTAATGTTTAGAAGGGAAATGTCTGAACACAGAGCTCTAACCTGGAGCTAATAAACACATAAATATTAATGCTGGTGAGTAAAACAATCTAAAGCTTCACTGTAGAGTAAACTACACTTAATCTGCATAAGGCTGCGCTTGATTGTCACTGTTTTGATAATCAGGCAGATTGTTTGAATTCAGCTGACTAAAACCACTTTAGTTATTGCAAATTATATCTTTAAATCTGTAAAATGGTATAATGCAATCACGCCAAACTATATTTATCAGAACATGTCTCCCTGTCTCGCCCATCAACAGGCAGTGAACTGATGTCTGTGCAGGTGCAACTACAACCAGCGTGAAGCTGCCTCCACATGCTCAGCAGCAAAGTAAAAGCTCTGCGCTGGAGAGAAGCGCTACACTTGGCGTGCCGATCGAAGTTCAATTTTATTTAACTTTGACCTCGATCAATGAGATAACAGCTGTATGAAGCGGCACAGGCAAGCAGGGCAGGTAACCATAGAAACAAACTCTGCGCGAGAACAGTTCCTGTCATGTGAAGGCAGCTTTATAAAACAGCCATCACAAACTCAATAATTTCATTTTTATTAATTTTTTTTATAAAATTATAAATTTATTAAAATTGAATTATAAAATAAAATTATTATTAAAATTATAAATTAAAATTATATAAACGCTTTTATCTTTTTAAGCTTTTTCAAAATCAAAAAAAAAAAAAAACTCTGCCTGCTGCTTATTGCGTTTGGGCAACTTAGGGGAACACGCCAGCGACCCCTGACCGTGTTACCCGAGATACTATAAGTGTATAAGCCTTTTTTCTCTAAAATATTAACAACCAGAAGGGTATCCATCCATATGTGAAAAATAATAATAGTATTCGCCTTGTGTATGTAGCCATCAATCATATTCAAGACGCCTTTTACGGGGTTTTAGTTTTAAAAGATGAGGTTTTCATACTACTCATGGAGCTAATGATAGCTTAATTAGCTAGCTAGCTACAGTCGATAGAATCTGCCAGCAACGGTTATCATTTCACCTTTGTCTGAAATCAAAGACATATTGTTTGAAAAGTTACTTTTCGGTGATAAATCTGCGACTGTTCATCATGGTTTACTGTATATGGACCGAGCAACAGGAAGCTTGAGGTGTAGCAGTGACTGAGAAGCTTAGTGAAGGGTCAATGAGGGACTAATGTGTTACACAGAAGTGGATGTGTGTGCTGAATCATCACATTTCCTAAATAACGTGACTTGTAAATTGAAAAACTTGAAGATTGGATTTTTCTTTTTGTTTGGAAAATTTGGAACTTAACTTGTGATTTGCAAATTAAGGTTTTCGACTTATTTGGGACTTCAATATGCACAACTTCCACCTTCCTCTGTGTTGATCTCTTTCTTTTCTGTTTGTCTCTCGCTCTCCTCTCCTGCTCGCTATAATCCAGCCATCCAGGGAGGCTCTGTACAATAAAGCTGTCAGGAGTCAATCTCGCCCGATAAACCAGCTCTTCCTGCTTTATAGCCAATGGGGGACCGGGCTTTGCTCCCGGTCCATTTCATTGGATGGACTCCAGGAAGTGTTTGGATGGTGTTTTGTATATCAAATCCTGCTCTGGGAAATGGGTTTACAGTGCTCGACACCGGCCAAGTGCACGGGCGTGCACATACACACGTTATCACATGCACACGCACACAGAGGCGTTTGCAGCACTCTTCACTTTATGCCAAGTACAAGCACATGCTTCCTTTCACACACACTCTGCAGTAGGACTGGTATACGTGTGTGTGTGTGTGTGTGTGTGTGTGTGTGTGATGGATGTGTCTCATTTTCTCTTTGAGCTGCTCCTTTGGCAGAGAGAATCAGTCATATACACACACACAACAAGAACAACACATTTTAAAAAAACAACAAAAAAGCAACTACAATAACATTAACGACAGCAGCGATGATATATTTAATATTATAATATTATAATATAATATTTCTATAGTTGCTATACATCCTATTCTCTTTGCCTGTCTGTCAAATGTACAGAGGCACAGTCATTGTTTCTTTTCTGTTTTTGTATGAACTCCAGTTACAAAATAATCAACAGTTGTTGCTTAAAGTGGTTTATACACGTAGAATTGTGAGGTTTTTTTTCTCCAAACAATGTATAGTTTGTCATTACTGAGCAAGGATTTAATGAACTATATCTTACTAAATAATGTCACAAACCATCATTCCAGCCTGCATTGGTGAGTGTGCTGGTTAAGTGTTTTTAACTAAAAGCCTGGATTACAAACTGGGGTATGGAGTTTGAAAGACATGGATGTAAACCAGGCAAGAGTGGCACTAAAGATGACGTCTAGTTGCCTTATTGGGAAGTGTGGGATCCAGTGTGTTGGTGCGTCATCCTTTCAATGGACTAAAAGACATATTGTCCTCGGTCGCACCTGTTTTGACCTTTCTTTTTCAAATGATCTCCCTCACAAGAACCCCACGTTTTGGTTAAATGCTACATCATTGGAGTCCTTGAACACCTTGATTATTTGAAAGGTTCAAAAACACACCTGTAGTTTTCTACCTAATTGAAGATGAACTTGAGGAACTGTTTACATGGTGTTCAAATGTGGTTACCAACCTTTCTTTTTCTTCTTCTTGTGGCTCCTTAATATTAAAAGAAAAGTCTTCTTCACCTTCACTCCATTGATTTTCCCCATCACAGTCTGTTTATAGGAAGAAAGGCTGATAAAGACTCCAGAGAGAACTGCACGGAATATGATGAATTGCCTAGACTAGTGGACTACCACCACCACAATTAGTTTCAATAGAAGGGTGATTACCCCCATCAGACTGTTTAATTTGAATCACTTTTAGGGGCCTAAAGAAGTCAAACTATGGAGCGTTTCACAAGATAGAAATCAATTATCAAGCCATTGGTGTATGATAGAGTATTCATCCTGAATGATATATTCAGCTTGAATATGACAGTTGACAGTGCTTGATGTTTGGGCTGTTTCCTGTTTATCCTCAGTATATACAGCATTACAGTCCCATTACGTGACTGCAGCATGGCCATTTTGCAGAAAACACATCCACAAAGTGCTGAGTTTCTGTTGTCAGTTCAATGAAACAAAGACATTTATTCACTCTCGTATATCCTGATGTGTTGATGCGAGCGCAGCATGCGATGACTTAATGTGAACTCCAATGTATTTCCAGGCAACGCACAGTTTGCTCACTGTGGAGAAATGTAATTTTTTTCAATTGCAATAGCATATAAAATGCTACTTTATGTACAAGTTAGATTATTTATGCTAATGCTTTTTCAGCTAAAAATGTTTAACACTTTTCAGCATCATAAGCATTCATACATTGGTATTCATATATTTTCTATGATTTTGACATGTAAGGTGGAGAAAAAAAGATTGTCTAAATATATTGTTGTGTTTCACCACTGTATAGATTACAAACGCATCAACCATTTCATAGTTTCAAAATAAATGGAATGCTTATAGCTGACTATCAAGTTTGTGTATTGAATATACGTTTGAAAAAAGAAAAGGAACAATTTCATTCTCAAACCAAAGCAATACTTTACATTAATTTACATATACAAGCAGATCAAAAAGTTTGCAGAATGTGATTGAACAAACTATAAAATGAATGTTATTCCAGCCGACCTCTCGGCGGAGGCATTGATGCGCAGCGACTGTTGAAGCAATGTTAAAACTTGCAGCTGAAACTTCAATGTTGATTGTTAAAGTCGTGTTCATACATGCAGGAAACTCTCTTCCATTTTTGTGTCACACAATCAGCATATATAGCACGTATGCACACTTTACATCCAATAAGTGTAGTTTCTTTTGCAAATTGTAGAATCACTCATTTTGTTCTGTGCTGAACCGTTGTCTCCTCATATCAGCAGCATTTGTAATCCTGTTAACACGGAGCCACCGTCAACCCTCCGCCCACTCATGTTACACAGCGGATAAAGCGAAACACACCTCTGCGCTGAAGCTAGCAGGCGTGTTGTTAACACTGGATGAAGCCACTTTATTAAAAGGGGACATGACAATATCTGAAAAGTTTCGGTTCAAATAATGATAATATGTCATATAAAAGACCACAACGTAATTATTTATGAGCACAAAGTCATTGTTTTTACCTTAGTGGTGCATTAAATGTCCAGTTTTCAAAAAAGCCCCTTAGTTTACTTGCTTACTAGTCAATCCCTGGATGCCTATGAGATCATGATTATGTTATTTGATGCCATAGAGACAAAAGAAAGTCCTGTCCTAATTAGTTTTTATTAGTTTCTGACTCTAGGAAAGTGGAAAAATCCCCCTAAACTACTGTATGTCTTAATTATCTACTGCATTCAATCAAATAACACACATCTAGGCTTTTCTATGTGATCTTCTTTTTATAACTAATGTAATATTTTTTCACTTCCATTCACTGAGCCTCCGCTGAAACAGTTTTGTTAGCCCCCTGGGCAGGACCGCCTCCCGCTTTGAAAACCTCTGATCTAACTTGTGGCTGCTTTAATAAAGCTTGACAGTTGAAAGATTACATTTCATCTCCATCGCAGAGGTTTTCAAGTTGGAGGCGAGGTCACGGTGGGGAGAGAAGTCGGGCAAAGATTCTGTGTGAAGTGCAAGCTACAGAAGTTAGTAATCGTGGTTTGGGCCGTTGGCTCGGCCCGCTCAACAATGTGGTCAACAGCCCGGAAAACCGGTTCAAACACCTGCTTTAAATGTTATCAGCCAAAAGATGTTTATCAGTTGCTATCGGGTGCATACATTTGAGGTGGTACGGCCCTACTCTACCTCCTATTTGGCTCAGTAGGATGTTGTCATCTATCGGTAAACTGGATCCTCGCAGGGAGGTTCAAAATGGTGAGGCGCCGACAGGCCGTAGTAGTTATGACGGGAGCAAAGGAGTCAGTCAGTTAACGTAGTATGAAGAGCGTCAAAGTCCGTGAAGGGAGGAGTTCAGGGTGGTACAGGGTACGGGGCGGCAGTTGCTCAGTCTGCAGGGACTTGGCTTGTTAACCGGAGGCCGCCAGTTCAAGTCCCCGAACGGAGGAAGCACAGAGTGTGTGGACTGACTGGTACTCGGAGAGGTGCCAGTTCGTGTCCCGGGCACTTGAGCAAGACGCAGACGCCCACATTGCTCCCTGTGCGCTGCGCATGTAAGAGCTGCGCATTGCTCCTCGTACTAGGAAGGGTTAAACACAGAGGGTAAATTTAACAACGTGCAGGTAGGTGCAGTTTGCCCCATCTGAAGCATTATAATGGTAGTGATAACAACTGATCATGGCCACTTAATGGGCTGATAACGTTCGAAATGAATACTTCAAATCTGGTTCAAAGCCACAATTACAGGCCTGCCTCTTCGATATAAGCTTCCATCATGTCGTGCCTCAAACTAATACGCTGCTTAAAGACTTTGGCGCCTTATCAAAAGGAGTGCAGAACAGCCCCGCCATATTGGAAAAGATTCCCCCTTGCTGCTGCTGTTCTCTTAAGTCAAACAACCCCCGCAGGCTCCAGCGCTGCTGCCGCGTGGCTGACCCTGACCTCCGACCTCCCTGCGGAGGGCTCCTGCAGGCGTCAGTGAAGTGTGACACTGATATTATGTTGTTTTCTGACCGCAAAGAAATGTGACAGGAGGAGTTATGTATTCTCAACAGTGATCATTTACATCTTGTCACAGTCATTTTGAAGTATTTTGAAGTTTTTTTTTTTTTTTGGGGGGTATTTTTTTACATAATTGATGGTCGTCAGTATTAAATAAACATGTCTATCAGATGCCGAACATGCACAAGAGAGGAGACGATAAATTATTCAGAGCAAACAAAGACCACCATCCCGAAAATGAGATGTGAGAGCGCTTTTGTTCTGACTCCTCTCCTCTTTACCTCTCTTTTTCCCTCT